>RJWJ010003529.1:0-85198 GCA_004363605.1 Indri indri | reverse complement strand
CCACCACCGCCACCACCACCACCACCACCACCACCACCACCACCACTGCCATCACCATCACCACCACCACCGTCACCGCTATCATTATCACCATCACTGCCATCACCACCACCCCTGTCACCGCCATCACCAACCACCACCGTCGCCACCATCACTACCACCATCATCACCATTCCCATCACCACCAACACCACCATCACCTCAACCACCACCACCTGCCAGCCTGGCTGTGAGGGACACTGCTCACCTCATGTCATCCAAGTTGCCAGTGGAGAAGTACTGCAAACCCAGGTCATTGGTGGGGAGGTTCAGCATGGGGTTGGCCCTGGAGAGAAATCCTGATCAAGTGGCCATGGCCCTCGGCCACCCTATAAGGTCTGTTACCCAACCCTTGACCCTTGCTCACCGCTCAGTGTTGTACATGTTAGTCCCTGGGATGGCAGGGCCTGAGGGCATCACCCCCGCTGCTGTCTTCCGGGCCTCCTTGGCAGCCTTCATAGCCCGAAGCTTCCGGTGGTAGCTGTGGGGAACAGGAGGTAGGAGGTCACGCTTTCACTGTACACCCACCCTGTGCCCAGTGGAGGCCCTAAAAGTGTGGCTTCACCATGATGCTGGCAGGTGAGAGTGTTGGCTTCCTTTGACAGAGGGTAGAAGAGCCAGAGAAGGCAAGTGATTTGCAGAGAGCTGCACAGCCAGCCAATGGCGAGGCTTGAAATCAAACCCAGATACGGCTGCTGACTCTACATGCATTGGAAAAAGCATTTATTACATGCGTAGCATGTGCTGGATGTCTCGCTGGGTGTGAGATGCATGTTGCTTCTCTTGAGTACATTGAGGACTCTAGTGTCATGCCCATTCTGCAGATGAGGAAACAGGCTCAGGGAGGGGAGGTGACTCGCCCAAGATCCCACAACGGATCACGGGGCATTGAATACACATGTACGTGATACTTAAACCCAAGCTCTTTCTAATGCCCCGGCCCCAATGTTTTGGGTGATGGGGAAGGGTGACAGTGGGAGACACGGGGCAGTGGGAGCAGTACCTCTTCCGCACACACATGAAGGCCACAGTCATGATCACGAGGGCCAGCAGCAAAGCTACCCCCAATGCTATAATGACGCTGATGAGCACATTGGGCAGGTCTGACTCCTGGCTCTCCTGGGAGCCCTGGGGAAGGAGGCATGTTTGTGTGGGAGGCCGCAGGCCCAGCACCCTGCCTTGCCCATTGCCCTGCCCTGCCCATGCTCACCAGCACCACCAGCCCCAGCTGCAGCAGCTGCGTCAGTGCATCCTGGTCGTTCCGGATCATCCTGGCCACAGAAGCCCACTCAGGCCCAAGGGACATCGGCATGCCCCAGGCTTCCCACTCAGCCCACCCCCAGGGCAGCCCCACTCACACGCTCAGCTCATTAAGCGTCAGGGCCGACCCATTGGAGAAGACAAAGTAGGCATCGAGGTAGGAGCGGGCTCGGGCTCTGGAAGGGGGCAGGGTTGAAGAGTCAGCAGCCCAGACCCCCCAGCAGGCCCCTCCTGCTGCTTCCCCTCCTCACCCAACGCCGGGCCTGTGGGCACTCACCGAGCCACAGAGTCTATGTCCTGAATATTCACAACATAGACAGTAGTCCTGGTCGCCTGGGCGAGAGCCCTGCAGAGGGGGCAGTGTCACAGAAGCCTGGGGTAGGGGCCTTAGCCCGAGCCTGTGGCCAGGGCTCTGCTAGTGGCATTAGGAGTTGCGTGAATGAGAAAGGGGCACCTCCTCTGGACAGCACTATTGGCTAAGCAGGTAGCACCTCTGTGAAAATTAGAAAAGGAAATTCCTTCTTCTGGGGCTGGGGTTATGCCTTAGCAAGCAGAGTGCCATCGTGCAGTGCGCAGTGTTCGCAATTGTACGTGGCAGCCCTGTTCAGGCTTCCCTCTGCCCTCGGCTGGGCATGGGCTTCTGGGAACATGCAGAAAGGGACAAGGTCAGTGTCGGTCAGGGGCGGGGTTGAGAGACGTCCCATGCAGGCTCCCATGCCCCGTTCTTCCCACAGCCTGCTCCTGGGCTCCCCAGACCTACTCCTTAATCCTCTCTGCGTTGGCGCCCACCTCCTCCCTGGGCGTGGAGAACTGCAGCTGCACGCGGTAACTCTGGTCCACAGTGAAGAGCTGGGGGAAGAGTGCGTGGGGAGATGAGGCACTTGGGACATGGCAGCTGGCAGAGGGCACTAGGGGCTGGGGGCCAGACTGGCACTCACATTCAGGGTGATTTTGGCTTCCTGGGCAGGGCCCACAGAAGGTCTATCCTGGGCCTGGACCATCACTTGGTAGGTGCCTTGGAGAGTGGAATCAAGGCTGGTCACCAGCCTATGCAAGGTGGGAGGGCACAATTCAGTCTTGGAATCCAAGCTGGAGTCTTCTGGAACCCACTTGTATGCCTCCCAGGATGAGAGACTCACTGCCTTAAAGCCCCCTTTGATCCCCTCCCCGACCTCCATCCAGGGGCTGCCCACAGTTACTCAATGTTGCCTGTGAACACGTCGGCCTCCGAGGAGATGGAGATCCGGAAAAAGCCCTGGAAAGGGATCATGGCCCCATCCTTAAAGATGAAATCCACATGGACGATGGAGAACAGGATGGCCCCATTGTTCCCTGAGTCATCGTCTCTGGCCTGGGAACAAGAGTTGGACAACATCTGGGGTCAGGCCAGGCACCCCTATACGGCAACAGGGATCAGAGGCAAGGGTGGCTTGGGAGTGGTCCCCATCATCTCCATCAGCCTTCCCCAGGCTGCCCCAAAGAAGCAAAGCTTTTGGAAACACGGTGTGCTTGCTCCGCAGATCCAGGTTTGGACAAGTTGCTGCTCCTGCCCCCACAACTGCACAGATCCTTGCCCCAAGGCCCTCCCATGCGGAGCTCCCGCCCTGCTTCCCCCACTCCCCACTGCCACACACACCCACAAGCCCAGGCACAGCGCAGAGCTGCTCAGGTTGCCCAAGCACCCACTGTGCGCCAGGAGCCTTTCCCTGGATCTCGTGCCAGTGCTCAACGGCGTGAGTACCGTTCCCCTAGTGGGCCACGAAACCAGCGGCGGAGTGGCACACACAGTTTTACTCATCCTAGTGCCCGTTAGAGGACGACACAACCAACGCACAGAGCCGCGAGTCCACTGACGTCACTGTTCAGGATGGGGCCGACGCTGGTGTTTACGTTTCAAAGAGACGTCTATTTAAAGAAAATTGTTCAAAGCCATGGCTAACCTCATGACATTGGAATGCAGTTGGCTGAAGAATGGGAAACTGACTGTTTTAAGGCTTGAAAAAACCTACGGACAAAGAATTACTATCCCCGTTTTACAAGAGGGAACTGAGGCTCCGAGACAGAGAGAGAGACCCTGTTCTAACGGCACCCTCAGCTCCAAGTGGGGAAAGCCAGTTCTGTCCATCTCCTGTACACATGTCCTTTCCACAGCATAGGGAGTGGCACCCAGATGCCACCTGCCAGGATCTGCCAGCTTCTTGTCATGGAGGGAAACTGAGGCCCAGAGAAGCCAGGCCAGGCCTGGTCCCAGGATTGTGTGGGAGGCCTCACCCCACCTGGTATAGCCACAACCCCTAATAAACATACTCACCCAACACCATAAAAAGTCAAAAGCATTTTTATAATTTGGCTCTGGAAATTATTTAACTATAAGGACATTGTTTAATTTTTTTTTTTTTTTGGCAGAGATGGGATCTCACTATGTTGCCCAGGCTGCCTTAGAACTCCTGGCCTCCTAAAGTGCTGGGATTACAAGCATAAGCCACCATGCTTAGAACTTGTTTAATTTACAAATGACCATGAGTTCTCTGTAATATTCAAGAATTCTGGTGTAGTAAGAAAAATCTAGACTGTAAGTGGTTTTTATGGTCATGACATTTTTATGAATACTAAATTTAGCAATTAGTGAAGTTTGATTATATTGATTAGGCAGGTGTTTATTTCCCTTCTAGGGTTTTCTTTTTCAAATGTTGGAACCCAAACATTTTCTTTCTAGTGTTAAAACATTTTGGGGAGCAGCCGAAAGGCCTGAAGGCCTTAGCCCTGTCTCCTCCGTGGCTAATGTGACCAACAAAGGCTAGAGCCAGAGACTTACCTGGACAGAAGCCACCTGCTGGTTGGGCATCACAAGTTCTGGGATGATCACTACAGGTGTGGGCAGGAAGGGTGTCAGTGGGGTCAGGGAAGGGCCTATCTGGACCACAACTGGCCACAAGCCCAGCTCAGGGCTCATCCCCCAAACCTGCCCCAGCCTCTCCACCAAAAGAGACCCCTGTTGCAGCTGTCACTGGGCCAGCAGTTAGCAAGCCATCTACCTCCCATTGCATAGATGGGAAAACTGAGGCCCAGAGAGGGAGGGCCTGGCCCAAGGTCAGACATCAAGTGGGACAGAGCTGGAATGAAACCTTAGGTGTCTCTTCCTATTGCAACCCTTGGGGGAGGCAAGAATAGAGGCCTTCCTGCCTTTCTAAGGGAGCCCCGAGGCCTGAGGAGGGTCTGTGGGGGCTGCTCGAGGGTAGTCCCGGTAGAGCAGGGTGTGTGACGAGGGTCGCTGCTTACCGAAAGTCTTATTCTCAGGCAGGAAATAGGGTGCGTTGTCATTCACATCCTGGATGGTAACGAGGAGACTTCCTAGGGAAGCAAGGTCCGCTGGCTCTGGCTCTGGGCAGAGGCCTGGCCCAAAGAGCCTGGGTCCCAGCCACGCTCCCTGCCGCCTCCCCCATGCATCACCCACACCCAGCGCTTCCCTGCTCCTGACCCTGGTGGCGCCACTCGGTCTTCTCTGGCCTGTGCGGGTGCAAGTATGACCCCCAGACCTCAGCGAGAAGCAGCTTGTCAAAGCCACACAGCAAAGTGGCCCTGCCTAGGTACATCCCACCTGGCCACGACATTCCCCTGACACTTTTTAACTGTGTAAGCTGGTTATTCGAACGCCCACTCTCTGCCTCAGTTTCCTCACCTATAAAATTGGACAGGGACCACCTTCCTCATGGGTTGTGCAGAAGGAAAATGAGGAAATGCTCACGGGTGGCTGGCGTTACTCCTGGCCGTGGTAAAAACTGGGTGTGTGCCAGCTGTTGATGCGGCTACCGTTGCCATTTGGTGGCAGCAGTGGGGCATGAACATGTGTGAAGTGTGACCCTCTCTCACACCGCCTCGCAGAGCAGTGGCATCAGTTAGGTGCTGCTGTATGCCGGGCATTGCACCAAACACTTTTTCCCATTTAATCTTCCCATTTACTACCCAATTCTATGGGACAGATCGGGAAACTGAGGCTCAGAGAGGGGTTGGGACTTGCCGGTGCCACACCTGGGAAGGGATGGCGTCAGGATCTGAACCCGGACCCTGTGGGGCTCAGCCCCTAAGCCATAGCCTGCCACGCCCTGCGGGCCAGGCCACCTTACCATTGCTGCTGTAGGCCTGGAAGCCAGGGTCTGTGGTGAGGTCCCAGGCCCGCACGACCAGCGTGACCAGGTCACAGGCCTCGTAGTCGATGGCCTCACTTCGATTGACGTACACAGAGCCGTTGGCCACCACAGAGAACCAGCCATGGCACAGGCTGCCCACGTCGACTCCGCCTTTGGTGCAGAGGACGTTCACAAGCTGGATCTCCAGCTGGGCCTCCGTGTCCACGTCGTAGGCAACCACCTCAGCCACTTGGCCATGCTGCAAGCCATTCTCGGCCACAAGGATGCCCCGGAGTGAGGCCGAGTCCAGGGTGGGTGGTTCGTCGTTCATGTCCTCCACAGCCACGAGGGCTTCTGCCGTGGCCTCACTGCCCTGGGGGTCTGGGTTCTCGGCGCTCACTGTCAGATTGAAGAAAGGCTGTGCCTCGTAGTCCAGAGTCAAGTCTGGGGGCAGCCAGATCCGGCCCTCGGCCCACCCGGACCCCAGCACCAAGCCTCGGATCACGAAGCTGTTGGCGCCGCTCCCCGACAGGCTGAAGCTGATGCGGTTGTTTGCTTCCGTGTGGTCTGCGTCCCGGGCCTCCAGCACGCCCACCAGCTCCCCTGCGCAGGAGGGCAGAGCTCAGAGGGACGCCTGGCCCAGCCAGTGGGAGTCTGCTCCGCCCTCCCCTCTCTGGGGCACTCCAGGCCACGCCAGGCCCCAGCCCCAGGGCCCCGCCAGGCCGAGGGAGGATGTACCTGGACGCCTCTCCTGCACCAGGAAGTGGTAGCTGGACTGGGTGAAGACCGGCAGGTTATCGTTGATGTCCTGCGGGAGAGTCAGGCCTGAGTCCCAGCTCCCTCTCTCCCCGAGGTTCACTGTCCCTGGAGCCACTCCGAGAAACCAGTCATTCCTTTGCCCGAGGGTCGGACTCTATCCTGTCCCCTCGGACCGCGCTGCCCCCTTCCCCGTGAGGGCGCAGACTTCGCAAGGAGGGAACTCGCCCCGGTCACACGTACACCAGGGGCTTGGAGGCATGTGGAGGGACCTCTGCAGTTTCTCATGCACCATCAGGAAGCCCCACTGCATCCTGGTCCTCAGACACAGCTCAGGACTGCTTCAGACCCTGCTCTCCGGAAGGATGGCTCTGGCCCTGTGTCCATCTGGCCGGGCCTGACTCCCCATCTCTCGGGTTTACTGTGTTGGCACCAATACTGTTATGTGTCTACAAAGGGCCCGTGGCCCATGCTTTCCCTCGTCCCCTCCTTCCTGCTGTCCCTCCTGCACTCCACTGACCCCACAGCACCAGCTCTGTGCTCAGGCAGAGCTGAGCTCCAGGACCCTGTGTGAGCTCAGACCTGGTCCTGCCCTTGGACACCAGCTGGTTTCTCTTTTGCCTGTCCTCCCCAGCTGGCCAGCACAGCTGGAGCCCTGGAAACTGTTGTCATAGCCTGGAGGCAACTCTGCCTGCTGCTCTCCCGGCACTGGCCTGTGCTCGGAGGATACCAGCCCTTCCCCAGGGCTGCTCACAGGTGGGGGACATCACAAGCATTTGTTTTTCTGAATAAGCCTAGAATGGACATCTTGGAAGATAAAGCTCTCTCCCTCTTAACTAGATGTCCTTTCTGATGGTGATTTCCCAGAGGGCATCACTGGCTCCGTGCACACACACCAGCTGCATTCGCAAGGGTGCCCTAACTCACAGGTGTGGCTAAGGGTGCAGCTCTGAGTCAAATCCTGCTCCACCTCTGCCTCATGTGTGACTTTGCCCTCTCTGGCCTCAGTGTCCTCATCTGGAAAATGGGGTAGTAGTCCCCACTCGCAGGGCAGTTGTGAGGTCTGCTCACAGGGGTGAAGGGACCTGCTCGCTCGGAAAATACAATTCTGCTTGATTCTTCTTTTACAACCCACCCCTGCCCTAAGGACAGCCAACAAGTCCTAATTCTGCTTCTGTTTCTCCATTTTCCATGAGGTCTCACTCTCTGATCCTTATGGGAAAGTGGTGGATCACAACCCAGTGGGACACAGGGCTGCTATGTGTGGTGGTGCAGGCTGTGCACTGTACAACCCTAGGGGGTGTGGTCTACATCATGGACATGGTGTGGATGCACATTTGCTACACTTTTCCAGAGGAAGGTGACTGTGGGCTAGTGGCTGCCCTAGAACCAGATTGACTGGGTTCAAAACCCCATTCCGCAACCCTAGGCAAGGTACTGAACGTCTCTGAGCCTCAGTTTCTTGATCAATAAAATGGTAATAACTATCTCTACTTTGCAGGGCCAGGTGTGCAGTAGACACTATCAATGCTGATTTTCACCCGTATCTTTGCCTTCGAACTGTGCTGGGTCTCAGGTAGGCCTTTGTGACTGATAATTAGAGCTGATATTTACTGATACTTTCTCTGGGTCAGGCACTCTTTGAAGTACTTTCCATTAATTAACTCACTTAATTTTCATGCTGTTTTCATCCCCATTCTACCGATAAGGAACCTGAGGGCCCAGGGAAGCTGAGTAATTGCCTAGGACCACATGACTAGTGCGCCAGTGTCATAACCCAGGCAGCTGCTGCAGACGTCTCCTACCCACCATATCGCAAAGGGCAGAAATATGACATGAGCTGGTGGGGGCCTGGCCATCTGCTGGGAGCCCCCAACCCAGGGCCAGGAGGCCCTCAGGCCCATCCTGGCACCCTGCCCCTGGCTGAGCCAGGCCATACCTCCACAGTGATGGTGACATTCACTTCGGTGCTGCGGACAGGCACGCCACAGTCAGACACAAGCACAGTCAGCGCAATGCGGCCGCCCAGGGTGGGGTCGATGGCCTCTCGGTCCAGGGGCCCCAGGTTTCTGAGGAACCCTGTGTCAGGGTCCACTGAGAAGTTGTGGCTGTAGGGACCAGGCAGCAGGCTGAAGAGCAGATGGCTGTTGTTGGTGCCAGGCTCATCGTTGTCATGGGCCTGTGCAGATAAGCAGGGGTTGCCATTGGCTATCAGGTGCCCCCAGCCCCCAGCCACTTCCCCTTGGCCTAACCCTGCGCCGGCCCACAGGGGCAGTGATCGGGCCTGGAGCCAGTGGCACACCGGCCAGCCTGCAGCCTCAGTTTCCCATCTCAGAGGCTCAGATCAACAGCTTGCGAGAGCTCTTGAGGTCTTAAGCACTGAGGCTGTTCTTTCACCTCACAAATGTTTACTGTGTACCTACAACAAGCCTGGCCCTGTTCTAGCTACTAGTAATAGAGCCGTAATCCAGATAGTTCCCTTATGGGGCTGATATTCTCGTGGGAAGGGGATATGGGAGAAATATATTGTAGACATTCAAAAAATTTTTAAAAATATTAACACATAAAGTAAGTACGAAGGCCAACAAGATTCTGATTTTCCCATGATGACTACTTCAGAGCTATATTTTTATTTTATTTTATCTTTTTTTTCTTTTTTTTTTTTTTTGAGAGAGGGTCTCTGTGTCACCCAGGCTAGAGGACAGTGACATGATCACAGCTCACTGCAACCATGAACTCCTGGGCTCAAGTGATCCTGATCCTCCCGCCTCAGCCTCCTGAGTAGCTGAGACTACAGGTGTGTGCTGCCACCCCTGGCTAATTTTTTTACTTTTTGTAGAGATGGGGGTCTCACTATGTTGCCCAGGCTGGGGTACTATATCTTTTAAATAGCTTCCTCCTCACCCAATTTGTGTGTGAGTGTGTGTGTGTGAGAGAGAGATGAAGAGAGCATTCCTGTTCTGCAAGGGCCCCCAACACGTGCTTGGTCTGCCTTTGGGGTGACCCAGCGTGAGTAACACAACAGGTTCTTCCATGCCACCAGGCCTTTGCACATGCTGTTCCCTCACTCGAATGCCCTCTACACCTTCTCTGCCCAGCTCCAGGACAGATTGGTGCCTCCCCTGGTCTTCCACAACCCCTGTGCTACCTTCAACATACCACCAGTGACACTATTGGGTAACTGTCTGGCACCCTCCTCCTAACTGAGAGCCACTTGGGGACAGGAATTATGGTGGATTCATCTCTGAGGACCCAGGTCCCAGCAAAGGACCAGGTCCATAGTAGGTGCTCAGCAAATGTGGATTTGAACCCAGTGGGGCGACCTGTGCTACTCTGACCCAGAACCAGTTCTTTCCCCTTCCTCCCTGCCCATCCCGCCTTCATCTCTTTCATTCCAATTCTGCTGGGATCTTGTTTATTAAATGCATCCTTCGTAAGCAGCCAGAGATGGTGTTTCCAAAAGTCTGGTCCTGTCTGCTCGTCCCCTGCTGCTAGTGCTTCCCAGGGCTGTGCTGGGCCCCTTGGTCACAGCAACAAGTCTAAGGAGCTCGTGGACCAGGGCGACAAGTACCAGGCAGGAAGGACAGGCCCAGGTCCCAAGGCCGGAGAGGTGTGGGCTGCAGCCCTGGCGCTGCCATTTACTGGCTGTGCAACCACAGAAAAATCACTTAATGTTTCTGAGCCTGTTTTCACCTGTGAAATGGGAACCATTAGGCCACCTGCTTTGCAGGGATGGGAACATGCTCTGGAAACCACATAGCCCTGAAAAGATGGGAGGGCTCTGTGGCCACCAGATTGTCATTCTGGGGAGCTGGTTTCCGACTCCTCACAAGACCCCCTTTCAGATGTCTCGGGCTGAAGCTTCTGAACTCCTCAGGACTAGGACAGGGGCTTCTCCAGCGTGTTTCTCTGGAGCCACCAGTGGCTTTTTACCTCACAAGCCCTGAGAGCCTGGCCACTGGCCTCATTTCCCCTTCTGCTGTGGCCACTGCAAAGCTCAGCACAGAGCTCGCAGCCCACTCCTAGACGCCACCCAGCTCTGGATGCTAACCCCACCTCTGCACCCTTTAGCAGTGCTGTCTTCATTTTCTCCTTTTTCTTATTTCCCTCATCTTTTTATCGTACTTTTTATCTAAGCTACCTCAGTCCTTTTTGGAATGAGGCAGGGGTGTAAATAAAAAAGAACAGCCAAGGCAGGATGACCGCTTGAGGCCAGGAGTTTGAGACCAGCCTGGACAACATAGTGAGACCCCGTCTCTACAAACAATTGAAAAATGAGCCAGGCATGGTGGTGTACACCCAGCTGCTCGGGAAGCTGAAGCAGGAAGATCGCTTGAGCCCAGGAGTTCCAGTCTGGGTGATAAAGTGAGACCCTGTCTCTATTAAAAAAAAGAAAAAAAGCACAATATGTCTTTGAGGGCTTGCTCCGTGCCAGGCCTGTGCTGAGCACTTTACATGCTACCTGATTATTCCCCAGTGACCTGTGAATAAGGCTACGACATTTTCATTTTCCAAAGGGGAAACAGAGGCCCAGAGACACTGAGTGACTTTCCCAGACCCACACAGCCAAGGCCAGCAGGACCACAGAGCCTGGCTTGGTTCCCTCTCCCTGGCCTGCCCACCAGCCAGGCTGGGCTCACACCTGGATGGTCACAGAGACGTTGCCCTCCTCCTCCTGGACAAAGACGTTGTAGGAGCCGCTGACCACAGGCACGTTGTCGTTGATGTCCAGCAGGTGGATCTGCATCGTGGTGGAGGTGGACTGGTCCCCGCCATCCGTCGCCTGCAGTGTCAGGTAGTACACGGCCTGAACTTCCCGGTCCAGCAGCGTGCCATTCTTCACTGTCACTGTCCCCGAGACTGGATCCACCTCAAAGAGGTCTTCCCTGCTCAGGTTGGCCAGATTCAGCATGTGAAAATATAAGATGCCCACTTAAATGTGAAGTTCAGATACACAGGACAAATATCTGGGTGTGCCCCCTGCAATATTTGCAACATACTTATTCTAAGAGAACGAGTCATTGTTTCTCTGAAACTGAATGTAACTGAACGCCGCATGTCCTCTCCAGCTCCCCTATTCCAGCGGCGAGGCAGAGAGGTAGGCCTGGCCCCGCACGCCCCTGCCCTCGGCCCTCCCCGAGCCCTTACCCGTTTCCTGGGAGCAGGCTGTAGGTGATACGGCCCCACTCCCCGGTGTCTGGGTCCGTGGCCTGGGAGGCAGAGAGATGGCATGGAGGCGATGCACTCACAGCCACCCATACAGCTCCTGGGGACAGGGCTGCCACGCTTCCTGACACAAAAGGAGAACCCCCACACACCACGCTCACACTCACACATGTATGCACGCTGAGACCAATGTCATTGGATGCTACAGAGACCCGGGCAGGGCCACCATCCCCACGTCTGTCCCCTCTGTGTGTCCCTCCCAGCCTGGCGCAGCTGTGTCCACATCACTCACATGGACGCTGCTGGTGACCACAGAGCCAGTGGCACTGTGCTCTGACACAGTGAGGACATACAGACTCTGGGGGAACGTGGGCCTGTGGTCATTAATGTCTCTAAGGTGGATGGTTGCTGTGGCGATGGAGGCATTCTGGCTGGCCGAGTCCATGGCCACGACCTGAGGACAAAGTAAGGGGCTGTGGCACTGGGGCCCGAGTGCCCCCGGCCTCCGCCCCGCGGTGCTCCAGGGCAGACCTCACCTGCACCACCATCACCGTCTGCTGCTCATAGTCCACCAGCGCCGACGCCCTCACCAACACCTGCACGTCGGCTGAGCCCACCGCCCGCTCGGGGGACACGCTGAAGGCTTGTGCATCAGGGCCCCCCAGGGACAGTAGAAAGGTGCCGTTGCTGCCCTGTAAAGTTGGGCTGTGTAGCAGGGTCCCCTCCCCCTCACCGCGTCCGCCTGCATCTTTCTCCAGTCTCTGACCCCAGGCTCCTGCCGCGGGAAGCCCTGCTGATGAGGTCCCACGAGGGGGGCTCTCAAAAGACCGAGGCCAGAGGGCCCAGGAGGTCAGGCTGGTCACTAGTCCCTGCAACTGTGTGCTCACTAGAAGAGGATTGTCCCAGCACCGCGGGGCTGGACTGCGCTAGAGAGACAGAGCCTGGGCGCACGCCCCCCCACCCCACAAAGCCTTCCCACCCGTGCTCTCCCGCCCACTGCAACACCAAACACCACCCACGCCCCACGTCACCCCAGTGGCCAGTGTCACCCCTCAGCAAACGCTGCCACCAGCTCGACACACACACCAACCTAACGCCACCCAACGCCATCCTCCACATAACATTTCATACCAACTCAGTGCACCTAATACCACCAAACACCACCCACAGTTATTCACGTTCCAATGTCGCCCAAGTTGCCCTCCAATATCCCCCAATTCCATTTAAAAGAGTGTCCCCCCAGCCTAACACTCAGACCGTGCTGTACCCACCCTGCCCAGCACCCCAACACCCGCAATTACCCACATCACTGGCCACCCATCACCCCCTCCACTCAGCATCACCCACCATCCGCCCTCCCCGCCCCCCCGCCCCGCCTGCCTTGTCCGGGTCGTAGGCCGCCATGGCGAGGCCGTCCACGGGGATGTGGGGGAAGGCATGCTCGTCCACGTAGCCAGAGAAGTTGCCGCAGGCCTCTTGGGAGGTGAAGGTGCAGGCCTCGAGGCTGCAGTTGTAAAACTCGGGTTTGTGGTCATTGACGTCCGTCACCCTCAGTGTGACCCAGGTGCTCGCCTTGGCCTCCTCCCCATGGATGTTGGGGTGTGCCTCGGTGGCCTGAGGTGCAGAGCAGAGGACAGAGGGCAGAGGTCAGGGAACCAGTGCTCAGAGAGTGAGCAATCAGAGGTCGGAGCACAGAGAGCGGGGCAGGGCGGGGTGGTGGAGCCCTCGCTCACCGTGACCTGCAGCTGCACCTCCTCGTCCTCTGCCAGCAGCTGCTCACGGTCCAGGGGAGCATTGACTCTGATGACCCCGTCCCCCCCAATGTCAAACCAGCCAGGCCTCGTGGAGTCTGGGGAGCAGGCGGACGGGGCAGCTGCTTCCAGTGGCCCTGACAGAGCTGCACATCCGCCCTGGCCCAGCTGCAACCTGGGGACACCCCGTTCTCACTGGTCATGCTGTAGGTCACAGGGTCATTGATGCCTTTGTCACCGTCCACAGCCTCCACCTTCAGCACTGAGGTTCCCTGGAAGGAGGCCTGCTCAGGGCTGTCCCTTCCCCCGCCCATCGCCCCTGCCAGACCCGCAGGTCCCCAGCACACCTTGGCTGCGTCCTCGGACACAGTGGCCGAGTAAAACTCCCTGACAAACTGGGGGTCCAGGTCAGCCTGGTCGACCACGGAGATGGACAGGAAGACAGGCGAGGAGCACTGGGTGATGACGCTGCCTTCGTACATGCCGCCCGAGTCCTGAGGGAGGCGGCCTCCGTGAGCCGCGGCCGGCCCAGAGCCCGCCCTGCCTCTCCCCTCGCCCCTCGCCCCCCACTCACACAGGCCTTCAGCTGCAGCTGGTAGAAGGCGCTCTTGCTGTTGTAGTTGAGGCTGCCATTGAGCACAATGGAGCCGTTGGCCAGGATCCGGAAGAGATGCTCGCTGTCCCCAGTAGCAGGGATGACCTGAGGCAGAGCACACTCAGGCCAGACTCCTCCGGCCAGCCCCACCCCAGGACCCTGCTCTGAGACACGGGTCGGGTCCCAGTTCTACCACTGGCAGCAGTGCCACCTCCACCAAGTCACGGACCTCCCTGAGCCTCTGTTTCCCCTCCAGGAGCGGGGCTGCAGGCAGGGCCCCAGAGGACTGAAAGGAGGAGCCAGTGAGATGCAGCCACGGGTTCCAGGCCTGCACTGGCTGCACCTGTACTGGACACGTGCAGACTTTCCCATCCTTATTCTCTAAACAATACAGTGTAACGACTGTTTATGCTGGATTGGCATTACGAGCGGTCTAGAGATGATTTAAAGTATGCAGGACGATGTGCGCAGCCTATTTGCAAAGACAACACCATTTTATATCAGGGACTTGAGCATCCACAGATTTTGGTATTTCAGGGGGTCCTGGAGCCCGTCCTCCGCGAGGATACAGAGGGACAACTACAAGGTATGTGCCAGACACATAGCTGGTGCTCAAAAAATGGAGGTGTCACAGCGAGTGGGTCTTCACAAGAACTGGGCTCACACAGCCCTTGCAGCTCCTTAGGCAACCGGGCAGGGGAGGTTCGGGGCTGAGGTTGGCCCGGGGACCGTGGGTTGCCCGTGGACATGCTGCCCCCTGGTGGCTCCCCCTCGCCCCCGCCACACGCACACCTGCTCTATGGAGTACACCACCGCGCCCGCCGAGCCTGTGTCTTTATCCACCGCCAGCACGGAGAACACCACGCTGCCCACGGGCAGGGTCTGTAAGGAGGCACTCGTCACCCGGGGGCTCAAACCCAGCGCTTCTCTTGCTAGTTGGCCACCGCCGTCCTGAGCTTTAGGCGCCTCACCATGGGCGAGGTCTCCCTTTCCTTCCCACCTGGGCTGCGCCTCTGGAGGCAGCTGGGGGCAGGGCAGGGCAGGGTCCCCCCTCCCCGATCTGGCCTCACCACCACTGAGCACCTTCTGATTTGCAGAGCCCCTCAGGACCAGAATGAGGATCATTCTGGAACCCAGTCTCACTGTGCCACTGCCCTGCTCAAACATCCCCGTGGGCTCTCTCTAGCCTACAGCCAGGGATTTCAAACACAGCCCTATAGAGCTAGAAGCTTCTCCCTGGAGGCCTTTGATCCTGGAGTCCCGTTCATAGCCTCAATACTTCCTAACAGCAGCCAAAGAGATCTTTTAAAATCATGAATCAGACCACATCAGTCTTGTGCTTAAAACCCTCCGAGCTTCGCCCCTTCTGGCCAGAATGTGGTGCAGACGGCTTCTGTGCCCTCTGAGGTCAGGCCACTGCCGAGCTCTCTGCCCGCAGCTCCTCCTCACCCTCCACCTCCGGCCACGCTGGCCAAGCTCATGCCCACCTCAGGGCCTCGCCCCTGCTGTTCCCTGCCTGGAACGTCCTTTTCCTGGAGCTTCCCACAGCCGGCTCCCTCTTGCCATTCAGCTCTCTTTTCAGATGTCGCCTACTCAGAAAAGCTTTTCCTGACCACTCAACCTAAAGCAGCCCCTCTGCAGTCACTTTCTGCACATGGCCTCATTCCGTGCTCTTCTCGGGGTCAACACCGCCTGAAATAATTCTCGCCGGTCCCTGGCTGTGCTCTTCACTAGATGTGACTAAGGAGAGTGGCAACCAGGTAAGCTCAGCACCTAGGACAGTGCCTGACACACAGGTGCTTGATCAGAGCCTGTCACGACTGTCTGGGCCTCACATATCTGGCCCCCGGCTCGAAGGTCCTCGCAGCGGTGCGGTAATGAAGTCTCAGGAGTGGCGCTGTGCTTGCTGCCCAGCAACCACTCGGCCGCCTCCTCCCCACCCATTAGTCCCGGTGGGACCGCCTGCCCTTGCTTGCTCAGGGGAAGGCCCAAGGTGCAGACCATGCCAAACAGAGTCCCTTATGCCCCAAAATTGGTTCAAGGATGGGCACATGACCCAAAATGAGCCATGAAAGTCATCCCTGGCGTTTGGGCTGGAACCACTGAGAAAGAGACAGTTTTTCTGCTGAAGCTGCAAAGCCGGTGGGATGTGAGCCCAAAGCTGCCGGAGAACGCTCTGATCCCCACGTAGGAGAACTGCCTCCCCGCCCCCAGGATGGAGGCAACAAGAGAAAGAGAGCTGAGGGGTAGAGAGAGACATCTTCTTGATGACCTGGTTTGAGTGCCTGGATCCAGCCATGCCTGAAGTTAGAGGTGCCTCTAAATTTTTCAGATACATGAGAAAATTAATACTCTTTTTGGTTTTTTTGCTTTCACAACTGAAAGAACTCCAATCCAATCTGAGTGCAAAATGTTGTTGTAACTACTGGGGGGTTGTATCCCCTGGATTTGGTCCCTGCAGCTGCCCCTTCTAGGAGAGGCTTTTCCCGGTCCTGGATGTCCCACCAGCTGCCTCTGGCCCTTCCCGCTCTGAGAAATGCTTTGGGATGCCCCTTGCCCCCGCCGAGTTAAGGCAGATGTCACCTCATCAATGCTGGTGGAGAACACGGTGTTCTGGAAAACAGGTGCGTTGTCATTTCTGTCCTCCACGATCATGTGCATTGCCTTCTGCACCTGCAGGTGAGAAAGCCCATGTGAGCCCAGAAAATGTGATTCGAAATGCCAGAAAAGTTGCAAGGATAGCACAAAGAACTCCTGGTGCCTTCCTCCAGATCAACGTATCCTTTGCTTTTTCTCTCTCTCTCCATGTTTTCTGAGCCATTTGAAAGTAAGCTGCACACGTCATAAGTTAATCTTTTAAAATCTAAAATGTGCCTGCCTTGTTACCGGATGTGCATTTTAGCTCTGTTTGCCGAGTGGAAAGGTGTGAACAACCTAAGTGTCTGTCAGGGACCAGCTACAGAGCCATGGTGTGCTCCCACAGCAGATACGGATGTTACAAGAAACGAGGGGCTCGTGTGTGCAGACACCCAAAAACATGACCTTTCT
Organism: Indri indri; assembly: GCA_004363605.1. Taxonomy (NCBI): domain Eukaryota; kingdom Metazoa; phylum Chordata; class Mammalia; order Primates; family Indriidae; genus Indri; species Indri indri. Next base: position 68,456 of record RJWJ010003529.1, on the reverse strand, counting down.
TCCATGGAGGCAGAGGTGTCCCTAAGCCCTTAGTGAGTGCTACGAAAGGACGGCCACGGTGCTCGCTTCAGTGGAGTGGCTGGGAAGGGTTGTCCAAGGGCACTTTAGCTTTATCTGCGATTTTCAAAATGTTTACAAAGAGAGTGTATTCATGAATATCCAAGTGACTAGAATAGTTTTTTTAAATGGATGGAGTTTAGGGAATATTTTAGAGACAGAACCCTCAAATTCCACAGACATGAGACACAGTGGCATAAGCGTGTCACTTAGAAATAAGAGGGTACATGGCAACACATTTAGCCAAGGGAGTTGAGAGTGATCGCCTTGGAGGTGCTAGGGTGAGGAGGTATTTGACATGATTTTCTAATTAACATTTATATTAATATAAATTAATAGTATACTTAATTGTGTGTTTATAATTTAAATAATATATTTATATGTAATTATATATAATATATAATATGATACAAACAAAAAAGCTTTAAGGCGATATAATAATATGTTGATATAATTAAAATAAATTAGTAATAAATACTAAAATATTGGTGATATTGTATGACACAAAATAGACAAGTCTAATTTTGATCTAAGTAAACATTAGATTCGTTGTTTGTTAACTGGAGCGCTCTCTGCTTGCTCGAGGTGGGGGACACAGCCAGGTGTAGGCTCTCCAGGGCCACCCTCCGCTCCCCCATGCTCCGACTCACTGAGTTGTGGTTGTCTTTCACTGAGATGTCGATGCTGAATGAGTTGAGTGTCTGCAGCAGGCGGAGAGAAGGGGCCCAAGATGACCCCCTGCTGGTGGGAGCACAGGCCAGACGCCCCCCACTCCCAGGCTGGCTCCCCCTCCCTTCCCTTTACCTCGAAGTCCAGAGGGCTGGCAAGCCTCACTTGCCCGGTGTTGGCAGTGACAGTGAAGAAGAACGCATACAAGCCACTAATCCCGTACATGAGAGGGTCATCGTCCTGGTCTTCAGCTACCAACCAGAAGGCCTCGGCACCTGGGGATGGAACAGGGGCTGCCTAGGGTCCATGGCCACCTCTTTCAGGGCCGAGTTGCCCATGAGCCTTGAGCTGGGTGCCTGGCTTCTCTGCACACAGCTAGACCTGAAATCTGGAAGCTCCCCAGTCCTCAGGGCTCCCACCCCTGTGGTCAGGACATTGTTACTCAGCAGCCATTTAGAGGCCTTTTGATAACAGTGTCCTGGTTTCCTTTGGGGGAGTCACTCTGACTGCACCGGGGGCAGTGGGGTGGGCAGCCCACTCGCCTGCCCTCCCTGGAATCACAATACTGAGCTTTGGTAAGACAAGACTAAACACAGCAATGGTCTCAGCGTCTCCAGCTCCAACTCGGAAGGTTTGGTCCCAATCCCTCCCTGGTATGGCCCCCTCCCCCAGGAAGGCCACTGGGCCAGTGTTCTGCTGAGATGTCGGTGTCCACATCACGTTTCCCAGGTCTCCACATCCCAGGGAGGCTGCAGAGGGAGGAGTGTGCGGGGCCCCACGGCATGGGTCAGGTAAGCCTTGGGCACGTATTGGCAGGCCTGGCCCTCAGCAGCACCCACAAGGCTGGCGTGGCCAGTGGACGAGAGCAGCACTGGTGATGGTTTCGTGCTGTGTGTTGTAATCTCTTCTCTTATCCCCAAACCTTCAGGGCAAGCTGTGACCTACAACAGAAGACACAGCCCGGTGCAAGCTTGGAGCAAGATGAAGTGGGGAGAAGCAGCAGCCTTGGCAGCGGGAAGAAGCTGCCAGACAGGGTGCGGCAGCAGAAGGAAGTGAGCCACAACCCCCAAAACGACACGCACAGGAGGAGTCTCTGAAACAAGGAAGGGGACTCAAGCAGTTCCGTTTAGTTATTAAAGGGTCGCCCAGGAGGACGGAGCTTGTGAGTGCATTTGCGTTACATGTATTTGTGACATTTGTTTGGAGAGGTGTGTGTGTGTGTGTTTACTTATTTTCATTTTCTTTTCTTTTTTTTTCCTTTTTTGAGACAGAGTCTCATTCTGTCACCTCTGATAGAGTGCAGTGGTGTCATCGTAGCTCACAGCAACCTCAAACTCCTGGACTCAAGCGAGCCTCTTGCCTCAGCCTCCCGAGTAGCTGGGACTACAGGCATGCGCCACAATGCCTGGCTAATTTTTCTATTTTTAGTAGAGATGGGGGTCTCGCTCCTGCTCAGGCTGGTCTCGAACTCCTGAGCTCAAGCAATCCTCCCGCCTCGGCCTCCCAGAGTGCTAGGATTACAGGTGTGAGCCCCTGCACCTGGACTATATGTGTTTATTTTTATCTAGGACAAAACAGCTCTGAAAATATATGTAAATATCTTTAATATATATACAGTACTTCTCTGTTCTACAAAGAATATTCATAGATATCAAATCATTTGACCTCAGCTTGTCCTCCAGGGAAGATTGTGCCATCTCAGAGTGAAACTATCTCCTCCCTCATCCTGGGCTCTAAACCTTAACTAATATAACCCTTAATAGACTTTGCTGTCCCAGCAACCACTTCCAAATGGACAAAGCCTTCACGACTGCAAAGCCCGTTCCCCACTCTTTCCTCATGTACTCAGATGCTGGCTCCTGAATCCCAGGGCAGACTCTGGGCTTCACCTTCTATGATACAGTCTCTCGCTTCATCTGGCAGCTTTAGATATTCCTGGATCCCATTGTGACAGTGAGACAAAGACTGTGAGTTGCCCCCCAACAGCCACACCCTCCCTTTCTCTCAGAATAATGGAACCGCGGATGTGGAGCCAGGCGCAAGGCCGACCAGAGCAGAGTCCACATTTCCCAGGGCCGCAGCTCGGTGTGGGCGTGTGGCTTAGTTCCGGCCGATGAGATGCAAGCAGAAGAACGCGTGTAAAATCTAGAGCCTGTCCTTAGGAGAGAGGGACAAGCCCGCTTGGCTGCTTCCACCTCCCACTGGCTGGAATGGGTCTCAGTGAGCTGTCCTGGGCAGTGGCGGGGGGCGGGGGGCACCCCCAGGGAAGGCAGAGTCTGGAGGTGGGAGCTCTGTAGGGGGCCGATGGCCTGAGATGAGGAGGCTCCACCTTGTCTACACCTCTGTTATCTAGAGGCCCAGCAGATAGGGTCACCTGTTGTTTCTGCGTCCCCAACCTATGTTCCGCCCTCTGGGAACGTGGTATCCAGGCCTCTGGCTCCATCCGAAACCGTGTTCCTGCACCACCGCTGTGACCTCTGCCGTGACCTCTGCCATGGGCATTGCTGTGTCTGTGAAACACTATTTATGATCGTCTCTAAATTGGCTTATTATTCTATTTCATGTAAATACATTTATTTCAAAAGCAAACTTTAGATTGCAAAACCCATCTCACTTGGCATAGATAGAATGTAACTACAAATAAAAACAACAGAGGCAAAGCGAGGCAGCCAGCTGCTGTGGAAGGCTGCGCGCGAAGCCCACCCTCGCCCTGCAAGCAGAGGGGAGTGTGCGCGGGGGAGGTTAGCACGCGGAGTGGGGCAGAGAGAACGGTCCCAGCAGATCCTTTCTGCCTGCAGAAATCAGAAAGACTGAAAAAGAGAGGAAACAGGGCGATTCCTGATTATGTGGCGCTGTGAGGGCCCCGGAGGTACATCTCACAGCCCTGGAGACACTGCTTCTGACCCAAAAGCTGAAGAGGAGAAAACAAACTTCTGGAACTGAACGAACTCCCTCCATGCCACCTTGTCCCATGAGGAGCCGTGGCGCTGCGGGGACGGCGCTCCAGGACTTCCTTGCGCAAGGGCCGACCTTCTTCCTTGCGGGGAAGGGCTTGGCTCAGTCTGGACACAGGGACCATTACTCACCCACCGGGAGGTCCTCAGGCAGGGTCACTACCGTCATGTTGGCCAGGAACTTCGGGGCCACATTGGCCGCCACTGTAGGGACACAGAGTGTTGGAACATCTGGACATCCCTGCAAAACCTGACTCCCACCCGTTCCCGTGGGAGCCCACACCAGTCCTGTGGCCAATCCAGCCCACCCGCCTAGGCCTGCATTCCTCCCCAGGCCTCCCCGGGACAGCTGCGCACAGGGCCGGCCGCGGGAGCTGGGTGTTTGCTGATGAGGGATGGCCCCTCCCTTCTGGAGGGTCCTGCTGAGGGTCCCCAGTTTAGTGCTGCTATGGTCGGGGAGGGGAGGCACCCACCAGACACCATGAGGGCAGGAAGCAGGAAGCAGGACAGCCATGGCTGGGCCATCACGTCTGGAGGGATCTAGGGGAAGAGGTGTCAGGGAAGGGGCACCTGGACCCAGGCCTCTATCCTTTTGGCAGACCCCCAACTGCCTGGGTCTGACCCTGAGCCCACTTACCACCACCACTCAGTAGGTCTCCCCTAGGGCCTCTGTCACCCTCTGTCCATTTTCCAGATGCTCCAGGGTGGGGGCAACCAAGCGGGAAACTAGGTGGGGTGGGCAGGATAGCTGAACCTGAACTTGACCCCAGAATTCGGGACCCACTGTGTACCAGGCACTACTCCAGGCAGTAGATGTGCAATCTCATTATTCTACACCTGAGATGGCTGTTAGGAAAGTGAGTCTGAGAGATGAAGGAGCCAGCCTGCGGCCGCACGGAAAATCAATAACAAGGCCATGTTTGAGCACAGGCCTTTGGAGTCCAGAATTCATTCCTTCAACCGCTACCCTACACTTGCCTGTTTGAAGTGTCCAAGCTTATAGCACCCTTCAAAATCCAGGGCCTGCAGAGGGACTGTGATTTGTCCAGGACCATCCAGAGACTCTGCCGGTGGGCAGGGTCCATTGTCCCCATTGCTGACACATTTAATAACTGCGGCTGGGCGCGGTGGCTCACACCTGTAATCCCAGCACTCTGGGAGGCTAAGGTGGGAGGATCACTTGACCCTAGGAGTTCGAGACCAGCCTGGACAACATAGCAAGACCTCATCTCCACAAAAAATTTTAAAAATTAGCCAGGCATCATGGTGTGTGCCTGTGGTCGCAGCTACTCAGGAGGCTGAAGCAGGAGGAGCATTCTAGCTAGGGTGTTCAGGGCTGCAGTGAGCTATGATCATGTCACTGCACTCCAGCCTGGGCAACAGAGTGAGACTCCTGTCTCTGGCGGGGGGAAAAAGCTGCCTTTGCAGCCTTTCCCAAAGTGCTCCATGAAATCCTGGTCTGGTAAGATGCCCCGCAGCAGAAGGGTTCCCTGGGCAGGTCAGTTTGGGGAGGGTTCATACTCTGTGCTCCTCTCGTTGACTGATAGCTGGGCAGGGACCCTTGGAAAACCCTGCCTGGGCCAGTCTTCTTGGTCACCTTACATTGCAAGCTGTCCCTCATCCAGGAAAAGGGAAAAGGGGAACCTTGATCCCTGCCACTAAGAGCTCTGAAGCCCTAAGGCTCTTTCATATCTCCAAAGACAATTTGTACATCACACCACAGAAAGGGAGAGAGCAGGATGGGTTCCCCAAATATCTTGTTTCTTATTCTCTGACAAGAAAGTTTTCTGCATGCTTGCTATGCTACTCTGTAATCATTTTGCAAGACAAGACTTTTACTGTATACGGTTTTTTTAGGGACAAGGTCTTGCTATGTTACCCAGGCTGGTCTCAAACTTCTGGGCTTAAGCAATCCTCCCTCCTCAGCCTCTCAAGTAGCTGGGACTATAGGTGTGTGCCACCACGCCCAGCATACTCCTGTGCTAGGTGAATGTATTTGCTTTTTCCAAAATAAATTACATTTTAAGTCACTTGCTAGATCAAAGAAAAAAAATAAACTACAGCTTCAAAGCAAACAAAGAATGCAGCCACCTGCACCTGGTCCTGAGCACGTCCCCATCCACGTCCCTTTCCCTCTGCCCCAGGCATCTGCAGCGAGGGTGACCCTGCCAGGGCAGGCGGGCGCAGGGAGAGAAAGAGCAGGAGTGAGAATGGCTTCCAGAGCAGACCTGTGTCCAAAACCCAAACTCCTCTCCCTCACACCACCTACTCCTCCTCCCTCCCCACCTCAGGATCCACCCACTTGCCCACACCGCCCGCCCCGACACCCTCTTTTCCTGAATGCTCACATCCAGTCCAAGCCACCTCCATGAGGATGCCCTTCTCTCTGCCCTGGCTCTCTATCCTCAGCCTCCTCAAGGCCTCTCTTCCTCCAACCTCTCTAATCCACTCCACTCAGCCAAACAAATCCTTCCTCAGGCAATCTAATGACCTCCCTCTCTCACTCAAAACCTTTCAATGGCTCCCTATTACTGAAGTCCAAACTCCATAAAAGGGCCCTCCAGCTTCATCTCTAACTGCTCCCTGCTTTGCTACCCAGCCCTGATGCCCCTCACAACCATTGACTCACTCTGCTTTCCTGTTCTGCTCGCCCTTTGCACATACTGTTTCCTCTCTTTGAAATGCCCTTCCCCGCTTTGCTGTCTGGTGACCTCATATTCATTTTTTTTTTTTTTTCCGAGACAGAGTCTCACTGTTGTCCTGAGCAGAGTGCGTGGTGTCAGCCTAGCTCACAGCAACCTCAAACTCCTGGGCTCAAGTGATCCTTCTGCCTCAGCCTCCTGAGTAGCTGGGACTACAGGCACGCGCCACCATGCCCAGCTAATTATTCTATTAAAAAAGGGTCTCGCTCTTGCTCAGGTTGGTCTCGAACTCCTGACCTCAAGTAATCCTTCTACCTCGGCCTCCCAGAGTGCTAGGATTACAGGCGTGAGCCACCACGCCTGGCCCCTCCTATTCGTTTTTAAAACCCAACTCCAGATACCCCCTCCATGCTCCCACTGGAAGGACTGCTTCCTCCGTCTGCCCGCATGACCTCACAGGATGCTGTGCAGATACTAGCATAACCTCTGTACTCTCAGTGCCTGCTGTCTCCCTGCAGGTCAGCCTCTCCCGCCAGGCCAGCGGAGCTGTGAGGGCAAGGTCCAGGTCTGATGCATGTCCGTGACCCCAGGACCAAGCATAGGGCTCAGCCCAATGCAGGCTCAGTGAGCTTTCTGAAATGAATGAGCCGGTGTATCACTGTAACCCCAGTGGCCTAATCCGGAACACCCGTGAGATGGAGCAGAGTGTAATGGCTAAGTATGTGGACCAGAGAGCCTGGGTGCTAATCCACTGTAATCTCGGACAAGTAACTTTATATCTCTGGGCCTCAGCTTCCCCATCTGTAAAATGGGAATAATAATAGCACGTATACCGTGGGGTTTGTGTTGAGGCTTAAACAGTTCCTAGTTCACAGTAAGTGCATAATAAATATTAGCAATTATTATCATGGGGAAGAAAGGTCTGTCTCTTGCCCCCGTCATCATCGGAGTCCCCATTCCTGGTCTCTCTCTTCTCCTGAACTCTGCACTGGCCAGCACTGATCACCTCACAGGCACCCTCAGTCAGTGTCCCCTAGGCAGTCACAGATCCTGCTCCTACCTGGCCACCTGCCTGCTGGGCTTGGCTTGCCCATGGCCTGGAAGCCCCACATGTACAAACATTCTCCCTTCTAATTCTCCCTTCTAATTCGGGTTCATCTTGTCACCATTTCCCCAGACCTGCTGGGGAAACACTGGGGTATCAGGAGGGCTGGTAATTTTAAGTATCTGTTGACATTTCCTGAGCACTTACTATGTGCTGAGTACCCTGATTCATTCATTCGTTCCCTTAATAAATATGTATTGGGTGTCCATGAGCCACCACGTGCCAGACCTTATTCCCAGCACTGGGGATGCAGAGGTGAGCAAAACGGTCCAGGCGCTGCCCTCCCCGGGCTCCTGGCATGGTGAATGAGACAGACTGAGCAAGTGAGCAAAGTCCCGCCTGGTTGCATACTGCATCAAGCGCTGTGAAGGATGAGAATGTGGGCGTGGTGAGGGTGGAAACAAGGGAACTACTTCAGGTGGAATGGCAGACAAAGAGGGCTACAAATCTTTTGACCTCATCCCTGCAAGAGCTAGGGACTTTGTCTGCTCCCCTTGAATCTGGTGTATTAATTATGCTTTTCTTAATTTTCTATATTTTACAATGCTTTGACATCTTTGGGGCCTTACTGGTGGAGAGAAACTGCCCCCCACCACCCACAGGGCTAGCTAATTCCTAGAGAGAGCAGACAACTTGTCTTCAAATATACCTTTTGTATACAAACCAACCAATCCAAAGCCCACACTCCCAACTGCCTCCTTTATCTAACACTCACACACCAGCCAATGTTTCCCCTGCCCCAAATCATCCCAGGGCCAAGTATTGGACAACTGAGGGACCACCACGATAGCCCAGGGCCCGCTGAAATTATTCAAACTAGCCGATCCTAACCCTGCTCAGCTCCCTAACCTGCAGCTGCCTCCCCATGGAAAATATAACAAAGACTGTGAGCCAGTGCTTCCCTTCACTCCTTCTGCTCCTGACCAACCCTCGTGCTTCCCCTCATGGTGCTGCCTGGCATGGCATGCCCCTCCTCTTGGGAATTGTGAGTAATCAAAATTTTCTTTCAATGGTATTAGCCTCTCTATGTCATCACTCAGTCACCTCCACACATTAAAAATCCCTCAGATACAATTAAGACCTCTGGCAAGACTCTGTGACTGATCGATAAAATATGGCAGCAGGTACGTCTTCCAGGCCTCCACCTCAACATACTGGCAGTCTCCACTTCCTGTCTCTTGGAACACTCATTCTTGGAACTCAGTAGCCATGCTATAAGGAAGCCCAAGAAGCCCCTCAAAGAGGTTCATATGGAGAGGATCCAAGGCCCCTGGCCAGCAGCCCCAGTGAGCCCCTAGTTGACAGCCAGTACCCACTTGCCAGTCATGTGAGTAAGCCATCCCGAAATGCATCCTCTACTTCCAGATGAGCCATCCCTGCTGAGCCCTTCCCAAATTATAGATTTCTGAACATAATAAATGGTTTTTGTTGTTTGCCAGTAAGTTTGAGGGTGGTTTGTGATACAACAGCAGATAATGGGAACAGGTGGGGTGTGGTCTCTGAGGAGGTAAAGTTTCACAGAGGCCTGAAGGATGAAAAGTGGGGCTTGTGTAAGGAGTGGAGGAGGGAGCTTGCTTTAAACTGGGAGGATCCAATATTTATCTCCACTGCCCCCCTCTTGAAATCCCACTAAAATGACAGAAAGGATTTTGGCAGCTAGAAAGAATTGATGAGAGATTATCAACTTATCAAGCTAATGACAGTTGAAATCAGAGCAGGGATGGGAGTAGGGAGCACCCACAGGAAGGAAGCTCAAAACCCCAGGAAGACCAAAGGATGGAAGATTCTGGAACCCTCTGAAATCAGAGGTGTGGGGTGGCCTGAACACAGGAAAACTAGTCAAAATTTTCTCAAAGAAATTAGACTCCCAGATACCACTTCCCCACCCATGCACTCGGGTGGCTGCCCTACCCCAGAGTATACAGATGTTGCTTCCTAAAAGGTTGGGTCAGAGAGACCTGGACTTGGGGACACAGGCCTGGTGGAGATGAGGATACCATGGTAGAAAGTGAAAGACTGCACACCAAATGGTGACTCTCTCAGTCCCTTTCCCCACTCAGTCCCAAGAGAATTGGCACCCAGATGATATGACACCCACCCCCAACAACCATAAATTTAAAAACTGAGAAAACTAACCTACCTAAAAGGAAAAAAACCCCAGACTCTAAAGAGGCGGGGAGGGGCGGCTCCAGTGCATCACTTTTTGGTGTGGCCTCCAGGAGACAAAGCCCCACTCACAACCCAGGCCCCTCAGGCGGCTCTTTAGAGCCTCACTCTTAATCATAAACAGACAGCCAGGGGCCACTGGACACTCAGGGAAGACAGAGACAGTGGCACACTGGAGCTGCTGCTGCTGCCATTTGCCAAGTTTGCAGGAATTCTGCCAACTGCTCAACACCATGTAGCTGGAAATCAGCCATGCTAGAAGTATTTACACCATGGAAATGGGTAAACACAACAATCAAGGCTTTTCTTCTCCCCTAGAAACCTGCACACCAATGGCCAGACACTGAAAAACTCAGACCAAATCAAACAAAAACATGGAAAAAAGCAACTCAGAGGAGAGAGAGACAATGAAGAAACTGAAGAATATTATAATTTATATTCTCAGAGACATAAGAGAAGCTACTGGATCCATGAACACAAATTGGATGATGATATAAAAACAACATCCAAAGAGCAAGAAACCTTATGGATCAGGGTTTCTACACCTCAGCACTATTGACATTTGGGCTGGAGAATTCTTTGTCGTGGGGCTGTCCTGTGCACTGCAGGATGTTCGGCAGCATCTCTGGCCTCTACCCACTAGATGCCAGTAGTGACCCCGAGTCATGAGAGCCGAAAATGTCTCCCGACACTGCCAAATGTCTCCTAGGGGGTAAAGTCACCCCTAGTTGACAGCCACTGCTATAGATTAAAAATGGAATGGAGGGATAAGAATATAAAGTTGAAAAGTGGAAACTAGAAGAGAAAACATAAGAAATTAGAGGATTAATTTAGAAAGTCCAATGTCTGATTAATAGAAGTCCCGGAAAGAGGCCAGGTATAGTGGCTCATGCCTATAATCCCAGCACTTTGGGAGGCCAAGGTGGAGGATCACTTGTTCAAGACCAGGCTGGGCAACATAGTGAGACCCCATCCCTACAAAAAATTTTAAAATTAGCCAGGGGTGGTGGTGCGCACCTGCAGTCCCAACTACTCGGGTGACTGAGGTGGGAGGATCCCCTGAGCCCAGGAGTGAGTCTGGGCAGGGTGCTGTGGTGAGCTAAGATCATGCCTCTGCACTCCAACATGGGCGACTGAGTGAGATCTTGTCTATAAAAAAAAAGAAATTCCAGAAAGAGAAACGGAAAAGGACAACAGAGAAATGAAACTGTCAAAGAAGTACAAACAATAGATTTCTTATAAATGAATAACATAAAGCTCCAAACTGAAAGGGTCCCCAGTACAAATGAGAAAAAGGAAAAGGAAAAAAAAAAAACACACATAAAGTGTTTTCAGAACACTAGGCATAAAGAGAAGACCCTGAAATCCTCTGGGGAGAAAAACAAGCCAGATGCAAAGGACCAGAATCAGAAGGTGTAGGACTTTTCCTCAACAGTCCTGGAACCGCTGGAGCAATGCGTGGCAGATTATTAATGGTGCAGATGCTTTGACATTCCTCCCATCGAGAGATGAAATCTAACCCTCTCCTCTTGAATCTGAGCTGGCCTTAGTGACTTGCTGGACCACAGAACACAGTAAAAGTGACATTATGGGACTTCAGAAGCTTGGCAGCTTACACCTGCTGGGCCTCTTGAGACACTTGCTCTTGGAACCCAGAGATGCCTTGAAAGAAGTTCCGCTACCCCGAGGCCACCATGCTGTGAGGAAGCCCAAGCCAACCGTGCTGAGAGGCCTGCATGTCGAGAGAGCAAGATGCCCAGCCAACCTCCTCTGTGCCAGCCCCCACATTTCTTAATTTCAGGCAAGGCCCCAGGAGAAAAGTTGAGCAATTCCTGCTATGCCCTATTCAATTCCCATCCTCCAAAATCGCGAAATATAATAATAAATTGTTGTTTAAGCCACTAAGTTTTGGGGTACTTTGTCGAGCAGCAGTAAATAACCAGAACAGCATGCCTGCAAGATACTAAAGACAAATTATTTCCATGCAAAGCAAACAGTTTGCCTGTTTCCTTGGGAAAGTGCCAGAGAACATAATGCATTATATCGCGGGAGTGAGCCAAGGTGAAGCAAGAGAAGTCAGGAAACAGAGGGCCCAACACAGAAGAGGGGAAGGGGCACTGAGACATCAGAGGGTCCCCACGGGAAGAAGAGTCGGTGAGCTCCAGAGGGCTGTCTCTACGAAAATGCAAATACGGCTGATGGCTTGAACATTCTGGGGGAGATTCACACCTCTGGCTGGAGTGTAAAGATGAACTTGTGACATAACGTAGAGAACGAAGCAAACAAAACGAGCGAAGCGGGGTATGGCAGCGCCGCTCTGGAAAGGGCCTGGGAACAGCATGCGCCGCGCGGCGCTGCTGCGGCCGCTCCCATAGTCTGTGAACACAGGGGAAGTGTGTCGGGATGTAAGAGAATAAAATCCTCGTTCTTCACTTTAAGAAACCTACAGAAACTGGGGGTGGCTGGTGGGAGGTTGCTTGGTGGCTGCAGTGTGTGCTGCTCCAGGGATGGGTGCCCTGAGGGCCCTGACCTCACCACAGGGCAATACCTCAGTGTAGGCCTGGCACAGTGGCTCAGCCTGTCATCCCAGCGCTTTGGGAGGCGAAGGCAGGAGGGTTGTTTGAGGCCAGGAGTTTGAGACCAGCCTGGGCAACATAGCGAGATCCTATCTGTACAAAAAATTAAAAATTAGCCAGGCATGGTGGCACATGCCTGTAGTCTCGGCTGCTCAGGAGACTGAGGCAGGAGGATTGCTTGAGCCCAGGAGTTCAAGGCTGCAGTGAGCTCTCGGCCTTAGTGCCACCTTTCTAGAAACCTCTGCACCATGAGAGCCAAGTGGAGGAAGAAGAGAATGCACAGATCGAAGCGCAAAAAAAGAAAGATGAGGCAGAGGTCCGAGTAAACCACTTGCTTGTGCACACATGAAGGCCACAAGAGCAGAAACATGGAAGGCCAGAGTCTGGGGATGCTGGTACAAGTTGCTGGACTGCATGCTACTGTCTAGAACTTGCCTCTCATGGATATAGAACTTTATTGCCGTCCGATTGCCAAGGCTGCCTCTGAGAGACCCGTCTTGCTGATACCAGAACAAGTCCCCACTGGTCCTTTGCCCTGCCCCTGACATTCTGGACTAGCTCTGTTCTCAGCTGTGGCCATGTGTGAAAAGTACACAATAAATCGCCTTCTGCTGTTTCAGCTGAAGAATCAAAAAAAAAAAAGGGGCTGCAATGAGCTCTGCTGACGCCACTGCACTCCAGCCTGGGTGACAGAGTGAGATCCCGTCTCTTAAAAAAAAAAAAGTAGCAAAATTACACTTATACCCCATGAGTATGTACAATTAAAAAAGAAATCAAAGAAAAGAAATCAACAGATAATGTCTCAAATGAAAAAACTAGGAGGCGACAGTGTAAGCCTGCGATTTAGAAACGGTGGTGCCGGCGAAGGAGAAAGGAGGCGGAAGCGGTTGTTTCCAGAGTGGGCACTGGGCATGTGAGCGTGGGGTGGGGGAAGGCTGGCTCTGTGAGGAACCTTGTAGGACTATTTGATATTTTTTAAATGAAATCCCCAGTTTGCTTTGATCATGTGAACGTGTCGTAGGGCAGTCCCAGCTAGCAGGGACAACATGAGAGAAGACGGGTGGGCAATGGGCGTGCGTGGCACACGGCAGGTGTTCGGCAAGAGCAAACCCCTTCCTTCTGCGCCTTGTGGGGCCATCTTCACCTTGTGCCTGCTCTTCCCGCAGTGGTCACCATGGAAACTGCTTTCGCCCCTCCCTAGCGACCGGCACGGCAGCTCTGGACTGCGTGGAGAGGGCAGCGGAGGAACTGCCAAGCCCTCAGTGCTCAGAACCACCTGCCAGCTGAGCCGCAGTCCTCGGGGGCCGGGCATGATGCTGCGGGTGCAGCAATGCTGGTGATGGCGGCGGTGACAGGGCCGATCTGTGATGACGACGGTGGAGCTGCAGGGGGGCCAGGCATTAGTGACGGGGGCGGGCTGCAGGCACCCACTGTGTGAGGAAAATCCAGGGACGCCTTCCCAGGAACTGGACACGTCTGGCCCTGGTGTCCCTTTGGGGCTGTGACCTGACCCCCTCCTCAGTTTTGCTCTCCCATCTCCCCGTCCTTCAGAAGTGGGTCAGTCACCACAGCACAATGAGTCATTAGGTGTGCAGTGGGCAGGCACACCGGGTGTGCTCATCGCCATTAGTGCAGCTGCCAGACAGGCCCCGCGGGGAAAGGGAGCCGGCCGGGCAGGGCCCTGTGCTGTGGCTGGCACTTTGCACCCCATTTAGTCGTCAGCAAACCATGGTCCAAGGCGGAAGGGGTGTGGCTCCGTCGGTAATGGGATCAGAATCCACAGCCAGGTAGTCTGTACGCTCTTTCTTTTCTAGGCTTCTGGTTTTTTCTTCTTTTCATTTCATTTCATTTCATTTCATTTTTGAGACAGGGTCTCGCTCTGTCACCCTGGCTACAGTGCTGTGGTGTCAGCCTACCTCACAGCAACCTCAACTCCTGGGCTCAAGCGATCCTCCCGCCTGGGCCTCCCAGAGTGCTAGGACTCCAGGTGTGTGCCACTGTGCCTGCCCTGGCTTTTTCTTCTTGATCTGCCAGATTTCTCCACAGGCTGTGCTGAGCCCCCAGACACGTGCAGTTGGTGGGGGAACAGCCTGAGCCAGGACCTTCACTCTCCAGGACCCTGGAGACCCCCACAGAGCCCCTTCCTATACTCGGCTACACCCACCCTCATGGGAGTTTCTCCAACTCCCCCACCCCCATTCTCATCGGGGCCTCAAGAAGCCTGCTGACCCTTACTCAGAGCGACAACGGTGACCCTTCTTCCATCTGCGTAAGGCACACACGAAGTCCCTCCCCCGCATCTGGGCCTCACCATCCCCTGGAAGGAAGAGATGGCTCATCAGCCCCCTGATAGACAGGAACCTCGGGTCTCAGGGCAGCCACGGCTCCCGCCCTGCACCCCAAAGCCTGTCAGAGGCAGGGTTGAGATGCCCCACTGTCTGGCTCCCAGTGCGGTGCTCCTTCCTGCCGCATCCCTGCCTCTCCTCCCTCCTGCGCTGCCGGTTGGCCCTGGGTTTCACTCGGTCTTGCCGTCTCTTTGTCACCGAGACTTACAAACACTCATTTGATCCTAATGAAGCTGACATTCTACAGTCCAGGGCACCGTCCTCCGGCTTCAGTCACTTGAGAAGAACGTGCAGCCCCCATGTGAGCTGCAGAAGGCACAGGCTGAGCCTCCCACCTCATTGGGGGCGGTCACTCCCAAGCTCAAACCTCCCCAGTGGCTCCCACTGGCTGCAGGACACACTTCCTGCCTCTTGGCCTGGCAGGTGACGTCCTCACACGTCCTGGGGCTCACTTTCCACACAAGCTGTTCTTTTCCTCTCCTGTGGTCCAGTGGCATTAAATGCTCCTGTTCTCAGTCCACGTCCCACATTTTCCTTCCTCTGTGCAAATGCACAGGCCGTCCCCTCTGTCCAGAATGCCTTCCCTCGCCTCTGTGTATGTGCGAACGCTGTCCCTCCTTTAAGGCCCAGGTCAGGTGTGGAGCTGGGTTCAGGCGGTTGGGGGCCCTTCCTCAGGGCTCCTGGGTTACCCAGGCAAGGTGCGAGTGCAAGGCCCAAATGAAAAAGAAGGGGATGGAGTTGCCCATGGGCCAGGCCTCGGGGGACTTGACAATGCTGGTTGAGTCCCTCCCCAGGGGCCCCTTTCTCCCTGCAGGGGCCGCCTCAGGCCAAGGCCTGAGTCTGACTCCCGCCCCAGCCACCGCACAACCACCGTCAGGGGCTGCTTTTGCTCAGTCTGCACCCCTAGAAACCCGGGATGTTCCACAAACTACAGCTTCCTCACCCCAAGCCCTCCCGCCACTCTTGTTCTTTCCCTGTTCTCAAAAAGTGCTTGATTAATGATCAAAAAGAACACAGAGGAGCACTGGGTGGCTTTGGACCCTCGCCCGATGAGACGTGCAGATCGCTGGGAGTCCTCCCTGGTCCTGCCTGGCTCCTCAACCTCAGTGGGGAGCAGTCCACACCTCCAAGGCTTTCTAGAATTTGGAGCCACTGGGAGTGAGGACGCCAGGTCTGCCCAGGGCCTCCAGGAGGGCCAGGGACCGAGGTGCGGCCCTTGCCTGTGGGGCCACTGATGCCGTGGGGCTCCCTGCCACAGCCACCGCCAACTCCGGCTCACCACACGCTTGCACTTCCGCTTTCTCATCTCCTCTCATAGCTGTTCTCAGGTAGGAATTAACATTCGCGTCACATCATTCTGAGGAAAGCAAGGTGCAGAAAAGCTCAGAGAGGGACGTCCAGGAGCAAGGGGCAGAGGGTGGGGCCCAGAATGCCTCCACATCCAGGGGTCCCGGGCAAGCCTTGGCCTGGGCCCCGCTCGATTCCACAGGCCCTGCCTGCACCCCCAAGGCAGACACCAGCCTAGCCAGGTTCCTGGAGCAAGGCCATGGGACCCAAGGGTCCGGGCTCCCTGCCACGCCCCTGGCGTCCCTCCCCCAGGCTGCTTTGTCCTGCACACAGATATGGAGGCAGATGGCCCTGGGCTCGGATTCCAGCATTTCATGTATTCACAGCACAGCTCCAGGCAAGCCCTTTTCCCTCCCTGGGCCTCGGTTTCCCCACACGCCTGTTGTGGCCTCTTGGGTTGGTGGGATCTCAGCGCTCACTGAGCCCTGCTTTGTGCCTGCTGCCCCACCGAGCAAGGCCTGCCATAGTGGTGAGGCCTGGCCCTGGCTCTCACCTGGGTCTCCACCTTGTCTCCAGGGAAAGGAGATGTGCCAGGGCCCAGAACGGGCCAGAGCGGGGGCCAGCCTGGGTTGGTCCCTGCCTGACACTTCCTATTGCTCGCTGAGGTGGCATTGGACTCGCCTATCGGCCCCGGGCCCAACTGTGCCTCAGGGGTTCTTCACATTCTTTCCAACACTGTTATCACTGCCATTCTATAGATAAGGAAACTGAGGCCCAGAAGAGTTAACAGCGCACCCAAAGTCTTGGAGCCAGGCCACAAACAAAGCAGGCGGGTAGGAGCCCAGGGCAGCTACTATGTGCCATCGGCCCCACATTACAGAAGAGACGGAGGCTGCACAGCAGGCTGGACTCAAGCTCAGGTCTTTCCAACCCAGCACGGTTACCCCTCTGCCCAGCGCACCCACCCAGCTGCAGGAGGGACTTTAAAGTCCCCGAAGCTCACCTTGGCCCCAAACCCCACCCTACCCCTGGTGTGTAATACCCCTGGCCCGGAGACACCCATGCCTGGCCCAGCTGGACTGGGCAGTCCCTACCTGTGCCCCAGAAGGGGCCGCAGAGGCGGCAGATGGGCACCAGTGCACAGCTGGGACAGTCTGGGGCCCGTAGCAGCACACTGGCAGACTTTGGCACCATCTCCACCTCCCCTGAGTAATCATTAACCTGCCAGAGGC
This sequence comes from Indri indri, assembly GCA_004363605.1. NCBI lineage: Eukaryota > Metazoa > Chordata > Mammalia > Primates > Indriidae > Indri > Indri indri. The sequence goes on along the minus strand of RJWJ010003529.1, from coordinate 51,423 downwards.
TGCACCTCCTGGGATGGAGCCGGCTCCTCGGGAGGCACTTAGCACAGCTGGGATGGGCAGGGAGAAGAGACCAGGGCAACAGGCCCCACACTCCCAGGACTGCAGGCCCAGGCCGCAGGAGAAGGGGCCTGGCAGAATCTGAGCCAAGGACCCAGGAACAAGGCTGCGCCCTGCTGCCAGCCAGAGGTGGGGAGGAGGACCAGTGGAGGGCTGTGTCAGAGCCCTCTGTCCTGTCCTCACTACAAGTGTCTCCAGGGACAGGGAACCCAGGCACAAGGAGAAGTGGGTCAGGTCAGGAAAGGGGACTGGTAAAAGAGTGTGACAAGCAAACATGGAGACTGCAGGAGGAGCCTGTGAGGCGCAGGTGCACACAGGAGTGAGGGCAGCCCGGGCTTGGACCACGCGCTCTGGAGCCTATTGTCCCGTGTCCCCTCCACTCAGACCCACAGAGGACATCTGCCCCCCTCCCCAGGGGCTTCGCCCACCCCCAGGCTGGCTTTAAACGCTGTCCCACGGTGGCTCCCAGCAGGGACTGAGCCCCAACTCCTTCTTGTTCACCCTCGAGGCCCACCCATCCCCACGCTGACGCTGGAGAAGGGGGCCCTGGGCACAGTTTTCTTGAGGTGCTCGCCCATTGCCTTGTCGTCCACTGGGCAGGGGACAGGTGTAATCCCTGGCTGTGCTGCCTGCGCCGGGACCCCGGGGTGCCAGCACCTCCCGCGCCTGCTGAGGCGCTCAGTAAGCCCCAGATCCACCAAGAGACCGTGAGATGCAAATCCTGAGACGACAGGCAAGTCCTGGGATGGCTGTCCTCAGCCTCCCAAGAGGAGTTGGAGTCAACATTTATTGAGCACCTCTGCGGCCCCTTTGGGGGCACAGGTAGGGACTGCCCAGCCCACCTGGGCCGGGCCTGGACGTCTCTGGGCCAGGGGTATTACGCACCATAGGGTGGGGTTTGGGGCCAAGGTGACCTTAGGGGACTTTCAGGTGTGCTGGACATAATGCTCTCACTGAAGCCCAGCATCACCCGGAGAGGCAGGGACTGGTAACATCACGCCCACTCTACAGTGGAGAAACCTGAGGCTCAGAGAGGGCCCGTGATTGTGCCCACGTGCCCCAGAGAGCGAATGGCTGAGCTGGAAGCCAACCCTGGCCAAAGGGCGCCGTGACACGGGAAGGGCAGGGGAGCAGCTGTCCAGTCCTCCCCGTCGCCCCTGGTGGGGGCAGGGCACCTCCATCCACACTCCTCTCCCTCACTGCCCCGTCCCCTGGCAGTGGCACCTGATGCTCCAGTTGCCCAATAGTCCTGCCCCCTTCTCCTGGTAACAACCCCTAGCTTTCCTTCAGGGGACCTGCGCACCCTGCCCTCCGCCACTCCATGGGGGGCATGAGCTGAGACCTGACTGGGTTACAACATCCCCTGGGGCCAAGCGGTTGGATCGGGTTTGGGCAGGTAACAATGCTGGGCCAATAAGAACCAAAGGGACCCAAATAAAGGTCTTTTGTTGGAATAATTGAGAACCTTCTTCCTCCCTGCTGGTATGTCTAAATTGCAGGAAAGTGACTCTGGGGCTTCCAACAGCTGCCTTACTACCATGAGGGTAAAGTCTGACTGAGAAATAATCTAAGACTGAGTAAAGCAGAGCAGAGAAATGCAAACGCATGGATTCCTTGTGACTTTGTGTGAGCCCCTGGGTGCAGCCATGCTTGAAGCCATGACCACCGGATTCTTCAGTAACGGAACCAATACATTCCCTTTTCTGCTAGACCTGATCGAGTTGGTTTCTGCACTGACTACAATCCCCCTTGGGGCAGGACGTCCCTTGTCTCTACAATACCACACCCAGACGCTAAGGAAGGGGCACAGACAGTTAAGAAAGGCCAGGGTCTGAACCTGGCTTGGCCATCTCCAAGCTGTTAAGCCCTTTGGAGCCCCCATTGCTCCCTGTTGCATATCAGACATCCCCATTTGTAACTCACGGACAATGATATTACCTACTTCATGGGATTCCTGTGAGGATAAAATGAGGATAGAGAATGACTCCTGGCATGGGGCCTGCACGCAGCATGGATCCCAGCACCACTCATCCGGGCTCCCACAGCACTGAATCCGCAACTTTATTAAGGCACATGCCCACTGTCTTGTCATCACCACTGGGTGGCCCTCTCCTCCTGGACAGGGGACATGTCCAATTCACACTCAACTGATACACAGTCATGCACCACATAAGGACGTTTGCATCAACACCAGACTGCATATACGGCAGTGGTCCCACAAGATTGTAATAGCATATTTTGATACTTCCATTTCCAGCCAGGCTTCTTTCTTTCTTTCCACTCCTGCAACACGGCGAACGTTCCTAAAACCCACCGCACTTTCCGTAAGAAGTGTGGCAAGCGCCGACCCCACCAAGTGACAGAGTGCAAGGAGGGTAAGGAAGCCGTGTGCCCAGGGAAAGCCCGGGGAAAGCGCGTCGTGGCAGGAAGCGGAGCGGCTGTGGTGGGCACGCCAGGCCGATTTTCTGGAAACAGGCTAGAACTGCAAAGAAGAATGGGCCGGGGCCGGCGCCGGCCCAGCCGCAGGCCTGAGGGAGCACTGGCTGCTGAGACGAGCCCGTTTTGAAGAGGCAGGAGAGGAGAGACAAGGCCCAGGGCGTCCAGGGATCTTCTGCTTTATTACGAAGACAATAAAATCTTTTTTTTTTCTCTTGCTTAGTTCAAAGAAAGACAATAAAATCTTGAGGTTATGTTCACTTCCATTTGGTTGCATTTGGCCTTTTGGGAGGGAATAAACTAGAGCCATCGATAAAATTCCCCTTGTGGGGAAATTTATGCTTCTTGAAAAAAAAAACGCTGTATTTTTACTGTATGTTTAGCTGTTTAAAACACCCTTAACCCGTGTGTTACAGTGCCCACAGTGCTCAGCCCGGCACCACGCCGCACGTATCTGCAGCCTAGGAATGCAGCAGGCTTTCCCACCTAGGTCTGTGTAAGTACACTCTATGATGTTCACACGACCACAAAATTGCCTAATGGCACGTTCCTCAAAACGTACCCACATCGTTAAGTGACAGGCATTTTAACAGGGTAGTTTGTTTCCCAACCCACCAAATTTAAAACAGATTAACAAAATATATACGCTACAAAAAGCATAAAAAGGTAAAGAAACCTAGATGAAGGGTAGACAAGTGAGAAAAACAAAGGGAATCTAGGCCTGAGTAAAGTTTCTAAAATATCTGCCTTGAAGCCGGTGCAGTGGCGCCGGCGTCCCCGCTACTCCTGATGCCGAGGCAGGAGGATCCCTTGAGCCCAGGAGTTCCGAGCTGTGGTGCACTATGCCTATCGGTGTCCGCACTAAGTTGGGCATCAATACAGTGACCCCCACTGCGCCCAGGAGTTGGGGACCACCAAGTTGCCTAAGGACGTGTGAACTTCCCAGGGTGGAAATGGAGCAGGTCAAAACTCCATGCTGCTCAGCAGTGGGATCACGCCTGTGAATAGCCGCTGCACTCCAGCCTGGGCAGCAGAGTCAGAATTCATCTCTTTAAGACAGAATCACCATGAAGTTCTGGGTAATTACAGAGGTGAGTCATAAATCAGGTTCTGAGCTTCCCAACAAGCAAGGCAAAAAGGGAAATGGGATCCATTAAGTTCAGCTCCCATCCATTTGCAAATATACATATATAGCCAGGTTCTGGAAGCTACGATGCAATTCTGAGCTTTGATACGTGGTATTTCCTCTTTTCAAGAGGCGTTTCTGAGGAAAGGGTGCTACAGAAGGTTGGATAGCATCTGACGCATTACAATGTCATGGTTAAGAGACCAGGCTCAGGGGTCAGACTGCTGGGTTCAATCTTGGTGGAGCAAGTTACAAAACCTCTTGAAGCCTCAGTTTCCTCATCCATAAATTGTGGATAATGTACGACACCTACCACAGAAGGCGGTGGTGAAGATGTCACGAAGTCATGCATTTAAAGTCTTAAGCACGGTGCCTAATGTAGAGTAAGGTCTCAGCGAATGCTATGTTCTTGTTGTGGTGTGGTGGTGGTGTTACTATTACTCATATTACCTCATTTAATCCTCCCAGTGAGTTTGGGGATGATCATCCCTCTATTACAGATAGGAAAATAGATACCTGGGCAGGTTAGATCACCACCCAAGACTAGGCTGTCAGTAGTGGCAGAAGCTGGATATTAATACATCATCTGTGCAACCGTTCTCGCCACTGACTTTCCTGCCACGACTACCAGATTACACTCTGAAGGAAGCAGCCACTAATCATTGCTGGTGGAGGAGGAGAGGCTGGACTGGAAGGAGAGCCAGGAACCCCACCCAAGGCTCCAGGCTCTTGCTCTGCCTCAGACCAAGGGACTCAGCCTGGTTTCTCTGCCCTGCCCCAGTGGGGGCATACCCCAGACCTAAGCCCCTGCCCTCCCTCCATGCTCTCGTGGTTGGGGCCAACAGCTCTAAGTCACTGCTCCAGGTGTCAGAAGGTGTGTCTTGGCCTACCCAGACCTTTGGACAGCATCTGGATGAGCCAGGTGTGGTCCCCTGCCCATCTCAAGGGGCACCTGTCCACAAGGCAGCCTGAGAAGCTGTGTTCTGGGCTGTGATGATATAGGTCTGAGTAACAGGTCCAGGTCCAGGTTTCCTTCAGGGAGTGGCAGGGAGCCAGGCAGAAAGTAGAGCTAAGAGCTCAGGAAAGGGACTCAGATGACCTAATCCCCTCCCCACCACTTACCAGCTGGGGGCCTTGGGCAATGCACTTCATCCCCCTGAGCCTCAATGTCTTCATCTGTAAAATGGGCATAATGCAGACTCCAATTCATAGGTTTGTTATAAGGATTAATGATGTAATGCATGACAGCACTCAACACAGGGCAAGTAATAGAGCAATGTGCACATGAGGTGACAATTTAGATACACGTCAGCATTCCTTCATAGCCAGTCTTAAGTGTGTGTGGTTGTTTGTTTATTTTAGAGACAGGGTCTTGCTCTGTTGCCCAGGCTGGAGTGCAGCAGTACAACCTTAGCTCACTGAAGCCTCAAACTTGTAGGCTCAAGCGATCCTCTGCCCTTGACCTCCCAAAGCGCTGGGATTACAGGTGTGAGCCACCGCGCCAGGCCAAGTGTGTGCTTTAAAAGAAATTTGATCATAAGAACTTCTCATTGCCTATCTTTGCTATGTGCACCTGCTATGTGCTAAGAAATTGACTAAGTTGAAATCAAGTGCCAGCTCGCCCCAGACTAGCTGTATGACATTGGGCAAGTCATTCCTTCCATCTGAGTGACCACTTCTTCATCTGCAACGCGGAGACACCCTAGCCCCCTACCCTAGCGTACAGCCCCGGAGGTAGCCCGGAGTGAGGGTGAGAGTCTGGGCTGAGGGTGGGTCTCTGGTGACTATGCGTTCAATCCCTCGACTTCCCAGTCAGACCTCCACGTCGCACTGTGCAGGGTGCAGTCTCTTCACTGCTGTTTTACAAAGGACCAGCCTGGGAACAGCCCTTTGGTGTCACAGACTCACAGCCTCCCGCCCTGGAAAGAACTTGGGGACCCATGAAACCTAATTCTCCCCATTCCCGCCCCAGAGACCCCTTCTAGGGCACACATTCCCTCTAACGCGCCCCTTCCAAGTGACTGTTCTGCCAACAAACGGAAGCTTTAAAAACCAAGTCGGTCTCGAGGCAGCTGTTCAATTGTCTCATCAGCCCTCCGCAGAGGCGCTAACCCCTGGGCTGAGAAGAGGGCCTCATGGGACAGTCTCTGGGAGGCGTGGTCCGCAGGGCCCGCTGACGTGGCAGCCCTCGCTGCCTCAGAAGCCCAGGGATGGGGATGGCGGGGCTCCCTGCTGGGACCCGGCCTGAGCAGGTACCGGCGGGCTCCGGTCCAGGCTGGCTCTAGCGAGGGCACACGGGTGCGGACGAAGTAATGCCTCCTAATGTCTCGGCCGGCCGCCTCGCTTCTTGTCGCTGGAGTCGCCCAACCTCCACCATAAGAAGGTATCATCGCTTCCATTTCGCAGACGAGAAAACTGAGGCTCAGAGAATGGCCCAAGGGGGAGAACCAAGATCTGCTGATCCCAGAGCCAGTTCTTTGTGCATCTATCCGAGGCTGGGGAGGAGAACAAACTCTCTGGGAAGCGAAGATTCTTCGAACGACCAAGGAGTCGTATTATTTTCCCCATTTCACAGACGAGGAAAACTGAGTCAGCCGTTCATCCGAGACGGCGGACGCTGTAAGTGGGCGGCGGGGACGCCGGGACCGGGGCGTTCTGCCCTTGCGCGCCCTTTGCGGCCCGACGCCGGGTGGGCGTTGCCAAAAGACGCCCCACCCCGTTCCTCCTGCCACCCCCACGCGGGAGCTTAGTGCAGTCCGGGCGGTTCCATTCGCGCGGAGCCGGGTGGGGGCCGAAGCTGCGCAGCGGCGCAGGGCCCGCGCGCGCCGGGTGGTGAAGTCCGCGGACGGTTCCACTCCGCAGGGCCGGAGGGGCCGCGGCAGGCGGCGCGCGGGCCGCAGCGGACCGGGACCCCGGGCTGCAGCTGGAGCGACGCGCCGGCCGCCGGGTGGGGGTGGAGCCCCGCCGCGGCCCCAGGTAACGCCCGGCCCGGCCCCTGCGCCGAGCGCCCCAGACCGTGCCGGCGAGGACGCAGCGACGGGGCGGCCGCGGGCCGGCAGAGGAGCGTCGGGGCTTCCGCAGGGCCTCTGCCTGCGCCCGCATGGCCGGAGCTCGCTGTCCCGGGTCCGGGGACCAGAGCAGCGCCGCTCTTCTGCCGGTCGCTAGTCCAAGTGCCCCAGTGCGTGAGCCCGGGGAACTACAAGTTCCAGCGTGCCCCGCGCATGCTGCGCTCGAAGCCTCGGCGGGTCGCGGCTTAACTGGGACCCAGGCATCCGGGACGGAGAGCCGGAGCTGCGCTGCAGTTCTTTAACCTCATCATGTCAGTCCCAAACATTTTACCGTCGCCCTCTGCCAGCCGCTGGGGAGCCAGAGGGCCCCGGCCCTGCCCCGGAGCGGCTGCGGGTCTAGGGAACAGCCCCCCTGCACCCCGGCGCGGTCGTTACTGTGTTCTGGTTGTCGGAACGCCGAGGGGTCCAGAGAGGATCTGTGTCTTGCCCAAGGTCACACAGCTTCTGCTGCCTGGGAGCCACTAAGCTGGAGTCGAGCTGGTGCGGGGGTGGGGGGCGCGGGAATTTGGGGGCAGGGGAGGATGCTTAAGATGGAAGAAAAATGGGGAATTCAGCTGGGCTCATCTCCCTAGGTCTGCTAGGCACCGCACTCCCGCAGCCCCCGGTTTTCTTCTCCGGACAATATGTTGTGGTTCTTCCTCGCTTTGCAGACCCCGGGGGTTCCAGTGGTGGGAGCTGCGGGGGCGGGGCAGAGGGTCAGAAAGGGGACCTCCTCCAGGCCACACCCACAAAGCTCACACATCCAAGTGCAGACCCAGACCCCGGAAGTGGAGCAGGTACAGCCCGAGAGACACACAGTGAGACCCACCGTTGACTCACCGAGGTAGGTAGGTGCTCTCAGCCCCGTATTTCACCTGGACAGAGCCTCACAGAGGTTAGTGGCTGCCTCAAGGTCACAGAGCTACTAAGAGGCAGAGCAGGCTGACTTTGGAGGCTCTGTATTTAACTGTCAGTGTAGTCCTGTCCCCTCAGTAGCCTATAGGAGATAAACAGCGGTGCTGGGCACGTACTAAGAGCTCAGTAAATGTCATCCGTCACTAGTTATTGTCATTGGCCTAATTTTACAGAGGCGAGACTGAGGAGAAGAGAAGCCAAATAACTTACCCACGGCCTCAAAGCTGGAGCCGGAGTGCTGTAGACACGGGCCCCAGACCAGGACACCTCTACAGACAGCCTGCCCTCGCGCTCATCTGCACAAACACAGCCACTTCTTTTTAGGGGAGCCAAAGCTGGGGGTTGGAGACTCAGGTGCGTTGAGGCCTGCCCTGAGTGGACAGGACTTGGCAGGGGACTGTCTCCACCCTGGTGTGTGAGGCTTTTGGCTGGGGTCTAATGCTCTGTGGTATCTGGGAGGTCTGAGGCCTGAGCTGGCTCTACCAGGCTGGGCTGTGTGTCCCTGGGTGGTCCCTCAATCTCTGTGTTCCCCCAGTTCCATCCTGGGAAGGCTACAGGACCCTCCTCTTTGGAGGAGGGCTTGAGGGGCTTTGGAAGAAAGGAGTAGGGTACTTTCTGACCCTGAGAGAGGGAGCAGCAAGTTGTCTGGGCTGTTGGGTAGGAGGGAACCCTGGCTGGGCAAGGCCCCAGCAGGAAACAATGACCACACCCTCCTCTTCCCCCTCAGCTGCCCAAGTCCCTCCCATCTGCAGAGGAGGCCTGGGGGAGGAAGACGGAATGTAGCATCAAGTGCTTGGAATCCCCTCTCTGGCTCTCACCTACTCTGTGTGATCTGGAGCCACCTACTAGTCCCCGAGCCTCTGTGGTGTCCTTTTGCCCTGGGACTTCTGTGCCTCTGATTATTGATTTGCTTATGGGGGCTCCTGTGTTGGCATTTGCATTGCACAGACCAATGTGAGATTAGAATGTGACCCCAGGTTTGCCTCTCAATGGCTGTGTGACACTGGGGGAGTTTATCACCTCTTACCTCATCTGTAAAATGGGGCAACACTGGGCTCTAGCTCTTACATCACTACGAGAGGATGATCAGGGCGGGACTTACCCAGACTTAGAGGAGACCCTAGGACCCCCATTTCTCCAGAGAACATCACAACAGATGGCAGAGCAGAGGTGGGCCACCCCACTTGTGATTTCTGGAACCCACAGGGGCACACTTCCAGGTTCTGTGGTGAGGGGAGCCACTTCCTGACTCTGAACCACTTTCCTCTCTGTAAGATGAAAGCAAACAGTATGTGCCTTTGAGGGGAGGGATGGGAATGAGACACACAGTAGGTATGCAGGCCATATCCCCACACGGGGGCTCCAAAGCGTAAGACTTACCATGAACCTGAGGAGAGATTCAAAGAAACATTCAGATTTATGGCTTCTCTTGAAAAATTGGAAAATCTGGGAAAATTGTGTCCCTTCCCACTTGCTCCAGAGTGTTTTCGCATGTGCCCACAGAGGCCTTTCAGATGAGGGGGAAAGGTTGTAACTGGCCTCTGGCCTGGGGGAAACCCCAGGGGACTGTGGGGATTTACTGAGGGCTTCCTGGGGCCAGGCCCAGGCCCAGGGAAATCAATAAGAGGGTCATGCCTGAGACAAGACAGGGCAGGGATTCCCTGGCCCTGTAGGATCAGGGGCAAGCCCAGAGGCCCTTCCTTGGGTATCTACCGTCCAGGATACACCAGGCCCTGAAGCTGGGAGCAGGGGTAGCAGTCCCATGGGGATAGCCTGCTGCTATCATGGTGCAGTGTGACAATAATCCTACCGCACTGAGGAAGCCAGAGCAAGCTGACAGGTCAGGGAAAGGGGAATGCTCAAAGTGGGCAGTTTCTGAGTTAGCCCCAAAATTTGAGCAGGATTTTTGCCAGAGGTGAGTCGGGGATGTTGAGGACATATTAGGCAGAGAGAATGGCACAGTCAGAGGCTTGATGACTTAAAAGTACATAACTAGATTGTGACTAGAGGGTTGCTTTCCAGGGATGGGGGTGGCAAAGGTATTCTCACTATGTGGCTTTGGACAAGTCACTTCACCTCTTCGAGCCTCAGATACTCATCCATAAAGTGAGGCTGGATTACCCCCATGACGTCTGACTTCCAGGGAAGCCTGGTCGTCAATGCACTTAAAAACGTTGAATCCCCTCAGCCAGGAGGGGTTTATAGAGTGAGACATGCAGTGATCGTGACAGAGCTGTGTACACATTAAATAGCATGAGGTGAAGGTCAGGGTGCATATAGCCCTGTATTCAGAGATGGAGAAGTTCAGTACAAGCTGAAGACATCACAAACAGCTTCCTGTAAGAGCTGAGATGGGAGGAGAGCCTCAAACAGCAGAAAATGGGTTGGTAGAAAGGAAGACACAGGGCATCCCAGGCAAACTGTCCGGCCTGAGCAAAGGCAGGAAGGTGGCAGACGGGGAACACCAGAGTGAGCACCACCATGATTGTGGGAGAGGGGATAGGGAGAGGTGAGCCCTAAAGATTTGGGCAGGGAGAGCTTGTTAAGTGCAGCCTCCAAGGCCAGGCCTACATGCATTTGGCAGGGAGCCACTGTAGGCTCTACCCTTATAAAGGAGGCAGGGATAATCTTGCAAATGTAGGTACCTTTGAATGTGGGGTTTTCTAATTGCTTTTACATGGCAGGGAAAATAAAAGGTTGAAAGCCATAGGAGGTGAAGGAAGACTTGACGATGAACTGATTGAAGAAGACATCACTTTGTATATTCACAATTATTCTCATGCACGTGGTTTTAACTGTGATGGATAGAGTTTGGCGTTCCAGGTAACATCTGTAGTACTGCATCATGTACCTGACCTTGTGTTGCTTAGAGATCTGCAGACAGCCCACTAGGTACCATCCTCAGTCATTGTGTTGCTGGCTGCACATCCACAGTCATAACTGGTTGTTTGGGGTCTAAACATTGCCATAAGCATGTCTGTTCCCCAAACTTCCTTCTGGGTGGTTTCCACTGGGTACCTTTTCTGAAGGGGGATTTCTGACTCTAAGGTAACAAAAGTTTTTGTGGCTTAAAAGACTTAAAGTCTACTCTTCGATAATCGTTTTCTGTAAAATTTTCAGTAGGTTATACTGCATAGGACTTTTGAAAAAGCAAACGGGCTGGGCGCGGTGGCTCACACCTGTAATCCTAGTACTATGGGAGGCTGAGGCAGGAGGATCCCTTGAGCTCAGGAGTTCGAGACCATCTTGAGCAAGAGCGAGACCCCGTCTCAACTAAAAATACAAAAAATTAGCCGGGCACGGTGGTGCATGCCTGTAGTCCCAGCTACTTGGGAGGCTGAGGCAGGAGGATCACTTGAGCCCAGGAGTTTGAGGTTGCTGTGAGCTAGGATGATGCCACCACACTCTAGCTCGGGAAACAGAGTGAGACTCTGTCTCAAAAAAAAAAAAAAAAAAAAAAAGGCAAATGTACAATATCATATACGATAGTCTATCCTCCTGACTCAGTTCTCCTTTCCAGTGCTCCCTGAGGACACTTGTTAATCAGTTTCCTATATATCCTTCCAGAAATATTATGCAAATGTGGTATATGCCCAATTAAAACAAACAAACAAAAAACGTGATACATACTGTTATACCTGTTCAGCATCTTGGTTTCAATTTTATTTTTAAATTTGGGATTATTAAATATGTCGAAGAAGCATAGAAAATGAACCCCTCACCCCTGCCCTAGTAGTTCACCATACAGGTTTAACAGACGTTAACATTATGCATTGGTCACTTTTGTTACAGCTGTCTTGGAGGTAGCCCCATGTCACCTCCAGGTGCCTCTTTGTGGTAGCTGCGCAGGAGTCCAGTTATTAGTTATATGGATACACCCACCATTCTTTATTAGGCCTATATCCAGCTCTTGAATACTCAGGGTATTACTGATTTTTTTGCTTATATAATACTCAGTTCACTGGATAATACTCCACTCTGTATAATGTCTGCCTAGGGAGGCACCGAGGCAAAGGAGAACAAGGCTTTGGCTTCGGTTCAAATTCCTGCTCCGCCACACTTCTAGCTGTGTGATCTGGGGAGAGTGAAGGCCTTCACTTTCCCGATCTGTAAAATAGACTGGCTATAATCCCTGTGTCTCGTAGCTGCTGGGAGGAGTATAAAACTAAAATATAGAGGCTTCATTGGGTTTAGTTCACCAATTCCTCTGGGAAGGGAGCTCTCTGCGAGGACACCCAACTCTCCCAGGCCCAGCCTTGTGCACGGAGAGCACCCAACGTCTGCAATTTTGCCTTAAACTATAATCTGTTCCCCGCCCCTTTCCCCGGTCATGCAGGGGGCGGGGCGGTTAAATGTCTCTGTGTCGTCAGCGCGCGTCGGACCAATCCTACTGCCCGGCAGGCGTCAGCTCGTTTGCATGGGTCGCTTGCCATTGGTCTGTTGGGCAATCTAGGCCGTCCCAGCTTTTTAAAGACGCCGTATAGTATAAACAAAGAGATGAGGGGCCGCCAGGCCTTGATGTCATCGCAGTGCTGCAGCTCTGGGGTGACGTCATCTCTGGGAAAGTTGCCGGCCCAGGGCTGTTGGGGCCATCCTAACCACTTGGGCCGACTTGCGAGGCTGCTCCCGCCCCGTCGAAGGTCAGCCCTATTGCACTTAAGTGTCCCAGGCGGCGCTCGGTCCCCGAGGAGGGGATTATGACACAGTAAGTCCGTGCTGCGGCTCTCCCAGCGAGACCCATTTCTCTGGCAGGGAAACTGAGCCCCAGAGGCGCGAGTAGTTCGCAAGTTTGCATAGCATGTAATAGTTGCAGCCGATCGGTCGTGCCCACCCCAGGGTCTCCGCATCTTTAGGTCGGGCCATGTTGCCCCGCCCCTTGCCTTGATTATTGTTGCGGTCACTTTAAGTGCGAAGGTGGGAGGGAAGAGGAGGTTTAAAAAAAAAAAATCTGTCTCTCAAGATGGCGGCCCACCAGTCACGTGCCTGGAAGAGGCGAGTGATTGGCTCTCGGAGCATCCGCGGGGCGGAGCTCTTGGCGCGGGGCGGGGCCGCCGTGGGCTTGCAGGCGGCTACTGCTTCCTGAAGCCTTCGGGCGCGCCCCCGCGGGCCCCCCCTCCCTCCTGGCGCGCGACTCCGCCGCTCCGAATGTTGTGAATCAAATGTGGGGTTTGTTATATTCCGCTGCCGCCGCGGACAGTTCTTAAAGGGCCAGCCGCCAGCAGCCGCGCAAACCCAGCTGCGTCCTGCGCTGCCTCTCGCTGCCGGAGGGCCTGGGCATACAGAGGCTGACCGCGCGTGGGCCTCGCGAGGCAGACGCTGTCGGGCGGACAACAAAGAGAGAGGGCCCCGGAAGGAGCCGGGCTGCCCTCGGACTGGGGGGTGGGGAGGGGAGCACACTGTTCCGCAGGGCGGGGGCTCTTAAAGGGTCCAGGCAGCCCCCTCCCCCGCCCCCCTGCCCAGCTTGGCGGTCTTAGATCGGGAACAAAGGAGTCAACGTGTGGCCGGGCGGCCAAAGGTGAGTCGGGGCCAGGGCCCCCAACTCCCGATTCCCGCCCCCCTGAAACTCTTGTTCCCCTCCCCGGGGAATGGGGGCCGTAATCTAGCTGGCTCCGCAGGGGTTAATCACGGGCGGTCACCTGGACTAGGGTGGTGAAACCTCTGGCATCAGGGACCTCTCCCCGGAGGCTGAGCGCTGCGGTTGGAGAGGAAGGAGCCGCCCCCTCCCCCTGCGGCCGCCACTTCCTTTGTTGTTGCTTTTGTCTTACACCGAGCACATGGTCCGGGATCCTCGGCTCTTAAAGTCACAGCGCTCTGGCCGCGACGCTGCAATCTGGCCTCCCGCCCCCAGTGTCCCTCCAAGCGCGGCACAAAGGAATGGGAGAGGGACTAGGGAGGCCCCTCTCGGCTAGGGTGTCCGCGCCTCGGACTCCCCAGACCCATACCCAGGGAGGGGTGACTAAGGAAACATCCCGTAGCCCCACAATCTACACCCTGGCCCGCTTTGGGTAGGGACCTGCCCCTCAGGGACAGTGGTTTCCTCTCCCACTAATGTGACCTCTTGGTTTCTTCTTGTCTCTTCTGGTTTTATTTGGGCGCTCTGAAGGAGAAATTTCCACCCCCATTTTACAGTTGTGGCAACTGAAGCTCATAGAAGTGAAAGGATTTCCTTGACCAAGGTAACCCAGGGTGTCCGGGCTGGCCAAGGTTCCACGCTCCACGTATGGTGGTCCGGCCCTCAATGGCCTCCAGGCATCACACGTTGGAGAGCTCTTTTGGCTGGGCCTGACTCTTTTGGGGTGGGAGGGGCAGGGGAGAAGGACTTCTTTTCCTGCCTGAATCTGCTCTTGCTCCCAGGGTCTGACTTTGCTCATCTCCAAAAGGAAATGCTTCTTCCTGCAAACAGACCACGATCCCGAACGACATGTGAGGGGCTCCCTAGACCAGGATCAGGGCAGCTGCTTGGGGCACTGGATTTAAGAAGTTGGCTAGAGATGGGGGGGCTGCAAAGTACGGTGCCTGCCTCCAGGCAAGATTAGGCTTTACAGACGGGATTCTCAAGACCCCTTTACACCCACCTCACTGACAGCACAGCACAGAGGAGGTATGGAAAGGCAGAGCAGTTAGGGGTTGGGCACCTGTCCGCCCTTGCTGTTTGACCTTGAGCAAACTGCTAGCGCCTACTCTGGGCCTCAATCGCTTCTTTCCACAACAGAGCTAATCACGGGTGTCTGAAAGCAAATGCTCTCCCGACCTCCTTTATGGCTTAGAATACAGATTTGAGATTAGGTGATTTCCTCACACTACTAGTGCCAATGAGTTGGAGGTTGGGGGAGTCTGGACCTAGGGGGCAAGCTGGGTCCAATTCTGTTCCTCTCTGAATTTGTGGCCTAGAGCAAGTTACTTCCTCAGTCTGGGCCTCAGTTTTCTCAACTGTGAAGTGGGTGTGCTCCCTCTGTTCCTGGTAGGACTTAAAGAACCAAGAACCACTCCCTTCTCAACCGGGGTATTCCCCTGTGGCAGCGTATTTCCCTGCTGCCCCCTGCAGAGCTTGAAGTGGCACCCTTTTTCTGCTGGGGGGTTGGGGATAGAGATCAGTATATCATATTTTCTAATAATGATCATTCACAACCAAGCTGAGTTCAAACTTTATAGATCGCTTCTGCTGTTGTCTTGAAGCAGTCCATGATGTTGCATTGGGAGGTGGTTATTGGACTGTTCCCATTTTAAAGATGGGGAAGCTGAAGATCAGAGAGGGGAAACCATGTGTACAAGGCCTTCAGCCAAGACTCTGGCCAGAAGTCAGGGGTGTCATGTGTGAGACTGAGGGTTGGCACTATCACCCATGGCTGGAGGCCCTTCTTTTTGCCGGTTTGGTTTCTCAGCTCCTTACCACCTTCCCTTCCTTGAGGAATGGGTGCCCTTGTAGGTAGCTGGCCACGGAGCAGATTCCCATGGGCCTGGGCCTCTGTGGGAATCCCTCGAGCTTTGGCACTGCGTAGCCATCAGCAAGACAGCCTGGCACAAGAGGAGCAGTTGAGGCCACTGGCTTGGTGATTAATCATGGGTGCTTTATGGTCACACTGCCTGGGTCATGTCCCAGCACACTCAGTGCCAGCTGACTGGCCTTCAACCTCACCTCTGTGCCTCTGTGTTCTTCCCTCCAAGGGAAGAACTTCCTTGCTAGGAAGACTTCCAAGCCGGCACATGGGAAATATCATAGTTACCACTGTTAGTGTTCCTCGTCAGCAGAACTGTGGGTTCCCAGGATCTCTGAGGTTAGCTGGGCAGAGGTTCCCAAACCCAGCTGCGCTATAGAGACTTCTGGGGAATTTGATAAAAGCCTAGGTGCCCTTGTTCCCCGACCCTCCAAAGCTTCGGCCCAGCAGGTCTGGGGTGAGCCAGGAGTGTGTTGTTTCAGTTATTTGGGGATTCCCTCTGAGTCCCTTGGCCCTGCTTGCTTGCTTGGATTGTCAGGATTTAGGTAGGCTGTGTGTGAGGATGTGCGCTTGGCCCATGCCAGGGAGCACAGACTCAGTCACCTACGGTCAGTGGGCAGAGATCGGACCTGGGATGACCTGGAGAGAGAGCTCTTGGTCCAGGTGAAGGGGCCAAGCAGAAATAAAGCCCATCAGGACCAGATTTTCCACTTTTTCCCCTCTCGCAAGAGGCAGGTCTTTTTAATAATCTTCCTAATCATTGGCAGTAATGTCATTGCTGCCAGCCTCTGTGGCCTTTGACCTGTATAATTGGCTCTTTTCAGGGCACAATTACCACATCAGGCCTGCCCTGTGCTGGACACAAGGTGGTCACTGGGCCCTGGAGTTCAGTGGGAGAAGTGTGAATTCCAGCTCTTACACTTCACACCTCTGTGGTCTTGGCCTGGCGCTGCCCTGAAAAGCAGGGAAGATCCTCCCATGTAGGCTCCTTTTAAGAAGCAGGACCCAAACTTGTAGCCCTGCACAGAAGAAAGTTTTCTTGCTGCTGTTGGCAGGGAGGAACAAGGTGTTGAGCTGCCGGTCACACTTGCTCGTGGTCACACTTGCTGTGTCAACAGGGAGGTGACACTGAGAGCTGGGTATCAGAGATGCGAAGGAGTTTTGTTAGATGGAGACGCTGCGGAGGGGCCCTCTCCGTGGCAGGAACAGCAAAGGGCTGGTTCTGTTTGATGTACCCTTCAACTGTGCAGGGTCTGACAGGTTCCAGAGCTTTCCCTGCCAGCCCTCATCCCAACCTCTGGCGTTAATGAATGGAAGCCTAGGGTGCAGCCAGGTCCCCCCAGCTTCCACCACCTGGGCCCTCAGCTCTAACCTGAGGGAGGTGCCCCTGCCCCAGCCTATTCCCACTCAGCTTCCCCTCTTAGGTTCTTGCTTCCCCTTGTTTCTCAGCAGGCCCCACCTCCCACTTTGTGGGCTGGGTTGGGCCCCCAGAGCAAGGGCCTGGCTGTGTGCCAGACTGCAGTCTACCCGTGACTGGGTTCCTTCATCACCTCCTGTGAAGGCTTGGGCTGGTCCTCCCTGTTGGCGCCAGGGTACATGGAGAAGCTGTAGTTGGCCCAGCTCCCAGCTTTGACACTTACGGTGGGGCCTTGGGCAAGTCTCTTCCTTTCACTGAGCCTCAGCTGTCTCTATAAAATGAGCTAACAATACCTTCCTTGAAGAGTAGATGAAGTCACACTAGAGTAGGCACTGTGGGAACAGGTTAAAGACAGAATACTATCTTGCCTTGAACTGGAAGCCCTAAGGGCAGGAACCAGGTTAGAACCTCTTACCTGGCAATAGTAGGAGGAAAACTGGGTCTCAGGCCTGTTTGGAATCCTTCCTAAGCCAACCAGATGGAAGGGAAGAAGCTAGAGTCTCCCCAGGAACCCCCAGCTGCCTAGAGGCCAAGCTGTAGCCCCTGGCGTAAGGCAGAGGAAGGCCTTTGCCCACAAGACAGGGTGCCCGGGAGACCCCACCCAGCAAGAGCGTTATGGGAGCCGGCTGGCTGGTCTGGAAGCGTGCTGGCCAGCTCTCTGGACTCACTGCAGCCCTGAGGGGGCTTGATCCCACTTCACAGAGCAGGAGACTGAGGTCTAGGCTTCTGGCAGGCTAAGCCTGTTCCTGGTCTGTCAGCGCTGGACCCCAGTGCCCAGAGGAGGGCACGACCCAGAGTGCACATTAGCACAGGGCATGGTGAACATCACTGGCCCTTGGAATCACACTGTAGGGATTTGATTCTGTCTCCCCAACACCTAATGGAAAAGCAGCTAGACTTCTCCGTGCCTCAGTTTCTTTGTCTACTTACCTCCTAGGGTTGTGAGCCCCGGCCCGGCCCCTCCACCCCTCTACCCACCTGATGCAACCATGGGCTCTGGCAGTGACTAGGTGGCCACCCTCTGCCCCTGTGGGTCACCGGCGATTTTCAGCAGAACCTGGCAGCACTCCTGGCCAGCTGTGGGGAAGGTAGGAAGGAGCCTCCCGGTCCTAATGCTAGGCTGCCAGCTTGGCTGGGACACAGGGGCTGGGAGGTGGTGGGCGCAGGGCCCCGAGCTAGCTTTCCTCCTCAGTGGGGGTGGTGACCCTGGCTTTTGTCCTTGCTCTGTGAATGAGTGGCCCCCTCAGTCCTATCAGGGCCTCCTCTCTGTGGTGCAGCCCCGGCCGTGAGGGCCCCCTGGCCAGCCTGCCTGCCCAGCATGAGCGCTTACCCTCCCAGCAGCCGCTGCCCTGGCCACCACACCTCCCTGTAGAGGAGCACCGAGCCTCGGCTCCTGCCGGCGGGAGCCCCCGAATGCTGCACCCAGCCACCCAACAGAGCCCGTTCATGGTTGATCTTCACGAGCAGGTAGGCAGAACACCTCCCCATCCCTGCTGTCTTCAACCCTCTGGAAAGCCAGTCTGAGAAGCAGAGGCAGCGGAGGCCTAATTTCACCTTGCTTAGCTTGTTTCATGTTCTAGGGAGGCATTCTTAGCCCTGTTTTACAGGTAGGTAAACTCGAGGCCCAGAGAAGGGGGAGGGCTTTCCCTGGGGCCACACTGGATAACTGGAAGAGCTAAGCCCCTCTCAGGTTCTCAGAGGCCTCTGTCTGCCCTGGGGGGGGCCTGGAGCAGGGGCACAGTCTGGTCTATACCTAGGTAGGACCCCTGCCGGAGAAGGGAAGGGAGCTGGCCCTAGCAGGGCTTTTCTCCCGAGAGTAGCTCGCGTGGCCAGGCTTCCTCCCTACGCTTCCCTGGCTCTCTCTCCACCCACAGGTGCACCAGGGACCTGTCCCTCTGTCCTACACAGTCACCACAGTGACGACCCAAGGCTTCCCCTTGCCTACAGGCCAGCACATCCCTGGCTGCAGCGCCCAGCAGCTCCCAGCATGCTCCGTGATGTTCAGTGGACAGCACTACCCCCTCTGCTGCCTCCCGCCCCCGGTGAGCGAGCATTGCCACCTCCTGCTCTGCCCCGCTGCAAGCCCCAGGCGCAGGCCCCCAGCTCTCCACCCCAGCAGGGGAGCTCAGCAGGCACAGGCCACCCCTGGACTGGGCTGAGCTGAGGATGCCCGTCCAGGCTGTCCGAGTACTGCCCGGCCTCCAGGCCATGGCCCTCCCCAGAAAATCGTATGTGTGTTCACATGCAGTGATAGAGTGTTTCAGGGTTCTCGGACCTTTTCGCACCCCAGTGTCTGCCTTACAGCATGGCACAGGCACGGCGTTTAGGCTAGGGGCCTTAAGAGTATAGTGACTACCTGTACTGCCTAGGGCAGGGATTGGACTTCCGGAGGGTTTCTTGTGCAGGCCCTGGACCTGGTGGGTATGTGTGTGCACTGGAACCTTTTGCTGGATGGAATGGCCCCTGGCCCTCATCACAAGCATAGGCCTGGCCCAGAGCCCAGAACATTCTCTAGCTTCCCACAACCCCCTGCCCACCTTGTCTCTTGGCAGCTGATCCAGGCGTGCACCATGCAGCAGCTCCCTGTGCCCTACCAGGCCTACCCCCACCTCATCTCCAGTGACCACTACATCCTGCACCCCCCACCGCCGGCCCCACCCCCCCAGCCCACCCACATGGCGCCTCTTGGGCAGTTTGTATCGCTGCAGACCCAGCACCCACGTATGGTGAGTCTGGGGGCACGTCTGGTGCTAGAGGGGCCAGCATGGTGGGGGCTTCCCTTTCTCATTGACTGGCTGATCTGTCCCTGCCTTTTCCAGCCCCTACAGCGGCTCGACAATGACGTGGACCTGCGGGCGGACCAGCACCCCCTGGGTAGCTTCACCTACTCCGCCTCTGCCCCCGGCCCCACCCTGTCCCCATCAGTGCCCCTGCACTACCTGCCCCACGATCCACTGCACCAGGAGCTGTCCTTTGGTGTGGTGAGTACCACCCCCAACGCCCACCCAGGCTCTAGGCGGTTAATTGGGAGACAGACCCGCTGGGCTGACCTCCACCTGGCCCCCCCCTTGCAGCCGTATTCTCACATGATGCCGCGGAGACTGAGCACCCAGAGATACCGCCTGCAACAGCCGCTGCCCCCACCGCCCCCACCACCTTATTACCCCAGCTTCCTGCCCTACTTCCTGTAAGTACCAGCACATCTGCCCCAGAGCCGCAATGCCCTGTTTTCCTATCTCCAGTGGTTAGACCAAACACAGCTCCAGGGGCCCCGGGGCCTCCAAAACCATCTGACATCCCCACCAAGCCAGACACGAACACACACACACACGCACACACAGACACACACGCGCGCGCGCTAGTGGGGCTGCCTGCCTCTCTGCAACATCCTGGAACAAATACCAGGGTCCCGGAGTTTATGTTTTGTGTGACTCCTGCCCATACGCATGTAATAAATTTTTATGTTCTTTCTACTGTTAAAAAAAAAAAAAACAAACCACCAGGGTCCCCAGCGTGAGCTGTGTAGAGCTCTGAGCTTTGCTTGCATGGAGGAGTCAGGGAGGCAGCTCTGTGCCCCACCCCTACTGACCTTGAGCCTGGGCCCCGACACCTGTCTCTCTAGCTCGATGCTGCCAATGTCACCAACAGCAATGGGGCCCACCATCAGCCTGGATCTGGATGTGGATGACGTGGAGATGGAGAACTATGAGGTGCCGTGGGTTCCGTGCCAAGGGGCCGGCTTGGGAGACCTGCAGCCCTGGGTGCTGCTGACCGCCCCCTCCTGCCCATCTCTAGGCCCTCCTGAACCTGGCCGAGCGGCTGGGAGATGCCAAGCCCCGAGGCCTCACCAAAGCAGACATAGAGCAGCTCCCGTCGTACCGCTTTAACCCAGACAGCCATCAGTCGGAGCAGACGCTGTGAGTGCCACACCCGTCTCCGGCCCCTCTGAACACGGCGGGGCTGCAGTGGGACACCCCACCTTCGGGGAGATCACACTCTGCAACGTGCCTGCCCTCCTTGGCCATCCACTGGAGGTGACGCTCTGTACCCCTCCCCAGGTGTGTTGTCTGCTTCAGTGACTTCGAGGCGCGGCAGCTGCTCCGAGTCCTGCCCTGCAGCCACGAGTTCCACACCAAGTGTGTCGACAAGTGGTTGAAGGTAACCGGCCTGCGGTGGCTCCCGGGTGTTCCCCGTGTTCTCCCCGTGCTCCTCATCCCTATCACCATCCAGAAGTTCTGGCTGCAGAGGGCCACGTCCCACCAGGCAGCGGGACAGACGAGAGTGGCGTGGGGGACAGGTGAGAGTGAAGCTGATGCGTGCTCTCCCCCTAGGCTAACCGGACGTGTCCCATTTGCCGGGCCGACGCCTCCGAGGTGCCCAGAGAGGCTGAGTGAGGCCCCACAGCTGCCCAGGAGAACCCTGCCCAAAGCTCTGGAAACTTGGGGGGGGCGGGGCAGGGAGGATGGGGAGGGAGTGATCCAGGCTTGCCCCGTCGTCCCACCTGCATCTCCAGAGCTGGTGCCAGGGTCAGCCCCGTGAGAAGCCCCTGCAATAAGTCCCTGCATTTGCCAAGCTCCAAAGACTCCTTCCCTGATCCGCCTGCCTGCCCGCCCACCACGGAGCTGCCTGAGTGTCCCGAATTTGGTCTCCCTCCTGTTTGCCTTTAGGTCCCTCTCCTTTTTCTCCTGGCACTGCGAGCCAGGGGTCCATTGCCCCAGTGTGGCCGGTGGAGATCCTTGGCCCCAGGATGGGCAGAGGGGGCGCCATCCTGGGTCATCTGGTCTCTTGCACTGAAATGGCATGCCCTCTGCTCAAGTGGCACTGCCAGGTGCGTGGACAGTGTCATGAGGCCATTCCCTGAGACCCGGGGCTGAGTCCTTCCGCCTTGACCAGGCAGATTCAGGCAGCCACCTCTGCCTAGGCTGCTGTGAGGGGTGGGTCTGGCTTCCTAGAGGACCCTCACCCCAGGCACAACATTCCAGCCCCACCCCCAGGCTGGATGGCACCCCCGCCGGGCCTCTTGAGCACATTGGAGACCAGCCCCAAGCTGAGGCACATGTATCCTTAGGGAGCCTGGGGAAGGTTGAGCCTCTGTGTTCCTGGTGGCTGCCCCACCACCAGTGAGGGGACAGACCCATGCTTGATTTTCTCCCCTCTCTGTTGTTTTGCATGAATGTGAGGAGCAGCAGTTTTTGTCTATTCATTTGGCCTAAAATCGAGTGTAGGATTTGGGGACGTGGATGCTTACGACATTTTTTTTTCTTTTGGTTTAATGGGGTTAGGGTTAGGGACCAACCAGGACTGAGTGCCCAGGGGGCAGAGAGTGTCCAGTCTAGCCGCCTGGTCTGCATGCACGTGTGTGGCTGGGGCTGGGCCGGGCCTGGCGGCTGGCGGTCATGGGCAGGGTTGAGGGGTCTGTACTCAGCTGATAACTGCCATGCACTGTACTGCACACCTCCCTAGAGCCTACCGGGACCGTACGTTTTCAGGGCATTTCTCCCTCTCCAGCCAGGGCCCGTCTCCCACCTGCCTGGGTGAGTCTCCTCCAAGGAAGTCCCAGGAGTATGAGGACCAGGGAGGGTGTGGACTCCCATCTCCAGGGGTCCCTCCCAGCCTGATCCCTGCCCGCTGAGGTCTGGAGGAGGCCCCTGTAGGGTCTGGCTGAGCTCCCTACCCTCCTTCTCTGGTCCCATTCTTTTCCTTTCCTACCCTAGTTGGGGTTGCTGCCCTGAACGAACCGCGTGTGGGGCGGCACATCCTAGCAGGCAGCCCCTGGCGCCTGCTGCCTCAGGGATGCTCCAACCACCCTCGTTCTCCCCGCAGCAGCCCTGGCTCCCGCCTCCCACCCTCGCTTACCATGGGGCCCATCAGCCTGGTCCCACCCCCACGGAGAACCCAAAGTCTTACTGTATATAACTCCAGGTGACGTTTCTATATTTATAGCAGTGTTGAAAACCCATGTGTTTTACACAGAGAACCACCCTCTCTAACCCCCCCGCCCTTCCCAACCCTAGCAAAAGGTTTTCAAAACCCTTACGGTTCCTTGGGCAGGCAGAAACAGGCTCACAGGCTGTGTGTTGGCTGCAGCAGTGATTCCAACATGCAGCTATTGGGGGGAAAACATAACATTAAAAGAAAAAACACCATTATTAAAAAAAGGTTTATAAAACAATTACTTAGGATGTGTGTGATTTGCCGACCTTGCTATAGATGCCATGTTACCAATGATTTACTGTGGTGGGGGCTTGTCATTGTTTACTCTTTTATTTACCAACTTCTGGCCTAGGCATGACAGTGGGCACCTTCCCCCAGCGCTGGCTGGGCCCAGCACCTGTATTCTGTGTTAGAAAGGTTTTATATATATATATATACACACACACATATATATATATAATTACATATATATATATAAATACATGTAATTTGGGGGGCCCTGTTCCTTGCACATTTTACAGTTACCTCATTTTTCCCATGTATGTATTTGAGAAAATGCTAATATATAGAGAAAAAAATGGTTCTTAAAGCTTAAATGTGTGGTTTTTTCCATTCCATTGGATTCACATTGGTTTGTAGCATTTAACATAACTAGTATGTTGTATTATATATATGTGTATACTGATTGAAATTTTTAACAGATTTGTACTTTTTTTAAAATGAAAGTTGCTAGTTCTGCTTGACCAAGTAGTGCAATCATTATTTTTTTTAATATTGTTGCTGATTTCAGAGGGACATTCACTAATAAATGTATGATGTATACCAAGTATCGCCCGAGCTGCCTGTGGCTGCCTGTGTTCTTCGGTGGGAAGCTGAGGGTGGGGAGAGGATAGGGAAGATCGCTCTCGGCTGTGGAACCGTGGAGCAGTCCTCACCGCTGACCAGGAGGGGCCACGCCAGTTCAGTGATTACTTATTCTGGGCCGTCTGCTGTACACATGAATTAGGTAGGCAGGATGCTGTTAGCAAGTCACAGGATTTCATCTTTTCATCTAACTGGTTTGAGGAAAAAGTCACTGGTCTCCTGTAATTTAAATTCTAAGGTAGGAACCTACCTATCGTGGCTCAGGCCTGACATGAGGAAACAAGGTCTCCTTCATCTCACAACTTTGTGTGGTTTTCTTGTTTTAGGTTTTTTGGTTCTTTGTTTTTGTTTTGTGTTTTTTTGTTTTTTTGAGACAGGGTCTTTGCTCTGTCACCCAGGCTAGAGTGCCCAAAATTTCTTTTTGACAAAATTCAACATTCATCCATGATAAAAAACTCTCAGCAAGCTAGGAATAGATGGTAACTTCCTCAGCTTGATAAAGAGTGACTACCTAAAACCTTACAGCTAACATCATATGTGATAGTGAAAGACTAGATGCTTCCATCTGAGATCAGGGCAAGGCAAGGACGTCCCTTCTCATCACCCCAATTCAACGTTGTACTGGGGGCCAGGTGCAGTGGCTCACACCTGTAATCTCAGCACTTTGGGAGGCTGAGATGGGAGGATCTACTTGAGGCCAGGAGTTTGAGACCAGCCTGGGCAGCCTAGCAAGACTCCATCTCTACATAAGAAAAAAAAAATTAGCCAGCCGTGATAGCACGCAGCGGTAGTCCCAGCTACTCAGGAGGCTGAGGCAGGAGGATCACTTGAGCCCAGGAGTTTGTAGTTGCAGTGAGCTACCATGAAGCCACTGCACTCAAGGTTGGGCAACAGAGCAAGAACTTGTCTTGAAAACAAACAAAAAACTCCTAGAACTACATGAGTTCAGAAGGTTATAGGATATAAGGTCAACATAAAAAATTATGTTTCTATATACTAGCTATGAACACATAGAAGTTGAAATTACAACCACAGTAATACTGTTTTTAATCACCCCCAAAAATGAAATACTTAGATATAAATCTAACAAAACATGTATAAGGCTTGTATGTTGAAAACTACAAAACACTGATGAAAGAAATCAGACCTAAAAAAATGGAAACACACCATGTTTGTGGATTGGAATACTCAACATAGTAAAGATATCATTTCTTATCAAATTGATCTATAGATTTAATGCAATTCCTATCAAAATTCCAGGAAGGTATTTTTTTTTTAGGTTCAGACATGCTTATTCTAAAATGTATATGAAAAGGCAAAGGAACTAGAGTAGCTACAACAATTTTGAAAAACAGGAATAAAGTGGGAAGAATCCCTATGCCATATTTTAAGATTTATTGTATAGCTGCATTAGTCAAGACAGTGAGATATTGGCAGAGGGATAGACAAATGGATCCATGGAACAGAATAAAGAACCCAGAAATAGACCTACACAAGTATAGCCAATTGATTTTTTTTTTTTTTTTTTTTTGCGACTGGGTCTTACTCTGTCACTCACCCTAGAGTGCAATGGCATCATCATACCTCACGGCAACCTCAAACTCCTGGGCTCTTCCTGCTTCTGCCTACCGAGTAGCTGGGACTACAGGTGCGTGCCACCATGCCCAGCTAATTTTTCTGTTTTTTGTAGAGATGAGGTCTTGCCCTTGCTCAGGCTGGTCTCGAACTCCCGGTCTTAAGTGGTCCTCCTGCCTCTACCTCCCAAAGTGCCAGGATTACAGGTGTGAGCCACCGCACCTAAGACAGCCAACTGATTTTTGAACATTCAGTGAAGGGCAGTCTTTTCAAAAAATAAATCCCACAATTTATACAGAAATGAACTCAAAATGGATCACAGATTTAAAGGTAAAACATAAAACTAGAAAATGTAAGAAAACAGATGAGAATCTTCAGGACCTAGGGCTATGGGAGGCTGAGGTGGGAGGATCGTCCTGAGGTCAGGAGTTCGAGACCAGCCTGAGCAAGAGCGAGACCCGCCCCCCCCGCCCCCGTCTCTACCAAAAATAGAAATTAATTGGACAGCTAAAAATATACATAGAAAAAATTAGCCGGGCATGGTGGCGCATGCCTGTAGTCCCAGCTACTTGGGAGGCTGAGGCAGGAGGATTGCTCGAGCCCAGGAGTTTGAGGTTGCTGTGAGCTAGGCTGACACCAAGGCACTCGCCCCAGGCAAGAGAGTGAGACTGTCTCAAAAAAAAAAAAAACCCAAAACCCAACAAAAGCCAAAAGATCAACATACATTTTACCAAAGAGGATATTTCATGTACTTACAAAAAGATGTTCAACACCTTTAGCCAGTAGGGAAATGCAAATTAAGCCACAATGAGATGTTATTACACACCTATTAAAAGAACTGAAACAAAAAAGTAGTGACTATCACATTCTGGCAAGAATGTAGAGAAACTGGGTTTCTCATTGTTGGTGGGAATGTAGAATGGTACAGCCAGTGTGAAATATAGTTTGGCAGTTTGTTTTAAAACTAAGCAATTACTTATACCCTCCCGGACACTTATCTCTGAAAAATAGACATGTCCACGCAAAAAGATGTACACAATTTGCTGATGTGGTACCTTTGGGAAAAAGGTAAAAAAGAGGCTGGGTGTAGTGGCTCATGCCTGTAATCCCGGG
This sequence comes from Indri indri, assembly GCA_004363605.1. NCBI lineage: Eukaryota > Metazoa > Chordata > Mammalia > Primates > Indriidae > Indri > Indri indri. The sequence goes on along the minus strand of RJWJ010003529.1, from coordinate 25,503 downwards.
GGCCAATGCCAGGGAGGATCACTTGAGGCCGGGAGTTTGAGACCAGCCTGGACAACATAGACTTGTCTCTACATAAAATTTAAAAATTATCTGGGTGTGGTGGTGCATGTCAGTAGTTCTAGCTACTTAGTAGGCTGAGGCAGGAGGATTACATGAGCCAAGGAGTTTGAGGTTACAGTGTGCTATGATCATGCCACTGAACTCCAGCCTGAGTGACAGACCCTGTCTCGAATAAAAAAATACACATATACAAATGTTCATAGCTGTTTTATTTGCAATAGCCCCAAAATGGGAACAACCCAAATGTCCTTTGATGGGTGAATGGTTAAACAGATTGTGGTATTCCCAGACCATGGAATACTCAGCAGTAAAAAGAAACGAGCTATTGATACATACAACTTGGATGGATTGCAGGGAAATTATGCTGAGTGAAAAAAGCCAATCACAAAGGTCACATGTGACTCCATTTACGTAACATTCTTGAAATGACAACATCAGAGAGATTGAGCACAGATTAGCGGTTGCCAGGGGTTAAGAATGGGGGAGCAGGGAGTGGTGCGACTGAAGGGGCAGCATGAGGAAGATCTCTGTGGTGAGGGAATGTTCCGTATCTTGATCACGCGTTTGCACACATCTACACATGCAGTGGAACCGACAGACCTGCACTCGCCACAGATGGACGCATGTACAACTAGCGAAACCTGGAGATGGTGCCCATGCCAAGTTTCTGATTTTATACAAGATGTTAGAGCCAACATTACAGATCAGATGAAAATTCTATTGTCTTTGGGCTGAAATTATTTTAAGGCGTGGCAGTGTTAGGGGGTAGCGGGTAGGGGGGTAGGAGGTCATTGTGGTTACTGCCTTTCTACCAGAAGCTCTGCCCGCCAGCAACTACAACAGTACCTGACCCATGTGGGTATTTTTGAATGAATGAATTGGCAGTAAAGTGTGTTTTTATTTTAATAGAAGTTGGTACAATTGGCGACATCTTTCCAAGGAGTAAACACTACAAGTTGTCCTCAGAGGAAGGAGGTTGGAGTCCAGGACTGGATCCTTTCTCATTACTTTTGGCCTTTGAGTTCTGCCCGTATGTTGACAAGAAGAACATTCCGGTTCTTCTCTGGGCACAAAGAGAGTATAAAAGGCTCGACACTATAAGGGCAGTTTAAAAGCCACTGGATCCTCAGTGGCAAGTCATGGGGTGCTTGGTGTGTCATTTGTGCCAAATAAATTCATTCAACAAAACTGGCTGTGTGCTTCTGCCCCGAGCCAGGCGCTGTTCTAAGCATCAGGCACACCCTAATGAATGAGACAAAGTTTCTGCCTCCAGGAAGCTGGCATTCTAGAAGGAGTGAGAGAAACATACAAGTCAACAATTACTTCAAATCACAACAAGGGCCATGAAGGAAAAGATAGTGATAGGGCACCCTGACACAGGTGTGGCCTCTCAGGGGAGGTGACATTGAGATTAGTGAGACCTGAATGATGAGAAGGAGCCAGTCAGGAGAAGAGCACTCCGAAGAGAGGGAACAGAATGTGCAAAGGCCCAGAGACAAGGATGAGCTTGAGTGGGAGCATGGGGAGTGAGGCAGTTTCAGAGGAGGGCAGAGGCCTATCCTGGGGGATCTTAGAAACCACGGCGTTTCATATGCTTCTCAGCGTCCTGAGTCAAGCTATTATCTTCAGTTCCCATTAGAGAAACTGAGGCTCAGGAAGCCTGGGTTGACACCCAGCTAGAAAATGGGAAAATCAGGTAGTTTTGTAGTCTCCACTCCTGCACTCTCCAAGTCAGACAGTGCACTTTTGAAAAGACCAGACGGAGGCCCCTGCGACTGGCTGGCCGGCCTCTGAAGCTCGGAGACCTCTCCTCCGTCTGTCCTGCCTCCTCCAGACTCAGGTGCACCCTGCCCCACCCACCACCTACAGCGTCCCCACGCCTCTGTCCCTTGAGGGGCTCTTGGGGGACCTGTGCCAACAGTTTTGTTTGATTTTTCTTTTCTAGCCCCAAATATAAATGTCCTTTGTTATTTCAGAGGAAAACAGAGAATATCGAAGAGGTTTCCATGCTTGCCTTTCCTGCCCCTCCCTGTCTTCTCCAGCTTCCCGGTGGAAGGGGATGGAAGCGGTGGAAGAACCAGTATCCTAATCTAGCCTCACTTTTGTCAGGTCCCTCCTCCCTTTTCTCTTCCAGCCACCCCCAAAATTCTCATGGTTTCCCCAACAAGCCTATTTCCCCCCGTGTGGTGCATGTCGTTTGCATCTCGTGCATGCCTACCATGCTGCCAAGTTATCCCTCAGGGGACCTTTCTGTTGACAGTAAAACTACTGTTGCCTCCCTCGTAGTCCCCACTGAGGAAACATAGGCTCAGAGAGGGAAGATGACTTGCCCCAGACTGCAGAGCAAACGAGCAGCAGAGCTGGGATGCAGCCCCAGGTCTGTCCCCCTCCTGCACCCCTGTGCCCACTGCCTGCCTCAGATCATTTCACTCGCTCCTCCTCCTGGTGAGCATGCTCCTTTTCCAAAGCCCAGCTGCCATGCCCTCTGCTAAGCAAGTTTCCCTGACCCCTCCCTCAAAGCAGAGCCGGCCACCGGCCACTCTGGGCTTCCACGGCACGCGGTACACAGGGCTCTTCTCCAAGTGCCTCACCTGTCACGATCCATCCTGCTGGTGCCCATGTCTCTGCCCCACCAGACCGAGGGCCATCACGTTTGCCGTATTCCCAGACTCCAGCAAAGGGCAAGGACGCAGTGGGCACCGGCGTTTCCGGAACAGATGATTGAATAAGCAAACGAATGAATGCACTGCTGGGAGACAGTGTGTGGGAAGTTGACCCTGGGGCCCAGGTGATCTTACACGGGCTCTGCCCTTTCTCTCCCTTCCTAGCTTAGCGAAATTTCCTGTTACTTGTCCCACTTCCAATTGCGTTTTGTATGATGACGACTCATCTCCCACACTCCACCCCTCACTCCCTGCAGTTCTGACAAGCTGGCACAAACCAATCTACAGGCCTCCGCTGCAGTTTCTGCCTGGGATGGAGGCTCCGAGAGAGAAGCGCCTCCTGGGAAGGCCCTCAGAACAACAGAGGACCCACGGCTGGTCAGTGCCCAGACGTGGGCAGGTCCACCGAGGGGCCAGCACCAGCGTGTAGCTCAGCTAGACGTTAGCCACATCTGCTGAGCATGGGTGTATTTTAGTGTACGAATAAATATTTTTTGTGATTTTAACCAAAGTATATCCACAGAAAAAAGCTGGAAGCATATGCCAAAATATTAATGTTAATCATTTTGGATGGTGGGAATAATGGCCTTTTCTTTATACTTTTCTCCAATTTTTTACAAGGCTCTGCCTCCTTGTATTAGAGTATGACCGAGCACAGGAGCCCTGTGTGCTGGTTGATCACGTTCCATCCCAAAGGTGGGCTCTGATGACATTGTCCTCTGCAGCTGACAAGGCGTCCCCATAGCTGAGCTCAACTCACCCTTTCTGAGGTCTGGCTTTCAATTCTGGGGACCCACCCCATAGTCTCCCAATACATCAGTTTTTTCCTTACATTAGCTAGAGTGGGACCTATTTGATGCTTGTAACAAAAATCCTCTAATATGGACACCAAAATGTAATAGTTGTGTGAGAGGACATCCAGGTGTGTGCAGTTTCTGTGTCTGAATTGGCATATCAGCCAATTATGATTTATACCTACCCTCCTTGCCAGTACCCGGGTTCAATCAGAATCTTATGTGATTCTGGGAAGACCAGAGCCACATGGTCCGGCACTTGCCTTGCTGGTAACCAGAGGAATTTGAGAAAAGACATTTAAACCACTTCTCTTGAATATCAGCATAGCTTCAGGCAGGAAAGTGCATGGTGTGTCTAGGGAACAATCAGGAGATTCATGGGGCAAATTAACGTGACCACGTGAGGAAGAGAGAAAACCGAAGCTGTGACGTTTGGCAAGGGCCCCAGTGCTGAGGCCCCTGACTTCTGGCTGGGGAGCTGGACTTGGATCTTGGACAAAGGGGCCACTAATAGTTTCTGAATGCTGCATGTCACCTGCTTTCAGAAGGAGAGGTGACAGAGTGGGGACAGCTGCCTGCCTTTTTGTGGCTGCTCCCACTACACGTTCATGGTCCCAGTCTCACCTGGGTCCTCAGTGTTGCCCAGAAAGCATTCTAGTCTTCCCAATCTCTTCATCTCCAAAGCAGCTATTTCAAATCTTCCCCATGCTTCTTAGACCTCTGACCTATCGCCTCCCCCAGCCTGAGAGAGAGGACAGAAGCTGGCAGAAGGGGATACCCTCAACTTTTGCCTTGGAACCTATAAACGCATCAACTTCTCACTCCTTCCTCCAAGACCACAGCCCCAGTGACATCTTTCTCTGCCTATCTTCAGCTTCTTCCTCTAACATCTCATTGCTTTTCATTGATTTTAGTGTATACATAGTTAAGTTTTAGCCATCAGTGGATTTTAAGATTTGGACATTTTACTGTATGTAAAATACATCTCTTTAAAAAAAAAAATACACCCAAAAGACAGAAGGGAAAGAGGAAGCAACTGGTATTGCAAAACAATTTTGAGGTGAAAAAGGAAGATGAAGTTCTGTGACAAGACCTCAGTTTTTCTCTGGAGGTGGTGGTTGTAACAGCGGGCCTAGAACGGGGATGCAGGTAGGCTTGGATTTGAGAAAGGTAGACACGCTGGAGCAGTCCCTGTGCAGCAAAAAGGCACAGACGTTTCCTCAAGCTGGATTTAAAGAATGGGCACCAACATCCAGGGCTCCTCAGTTTGCTCTGACACATGCTAGGATTCCGCAGTTTAAGGAGCCGGGGAAGGAAATCAAACGGTTGAGTTTGCTTCAGGAACAGCAACAATTGGTACAGGCATGTAATGGAGAAGGGAATTAAGCCATGAAGGTTCTAGTAGGAAGAATTCAGACAACTGGAGACAGAAAGGCTTTGAGGGCAGACCAGGACAGTGGAGCTGGAGAGAGTCTGTGCTCAGAGGGATTGGTGCTGAGGTCTCGGCAGAGGGATCACAGGGAAGAAAGCGAATGCTCAGCATTCCGATGCCGAACACCAGGCGCTTCGCAGACATCGGCTCCTTTGAACAGCACCTCAGCTCTACCAGGACGTGCTCCTGTAACGTTCACAGATGAGCAAACAGGTTCTGAGGTCAGTAACTTGCCCAAGATCATACCAAGCAGCAGAACAATTTCAAAGCTAGATTTGACTCCGAGGTCTCTTTTCACCACACTCAGCTGCCATACAACCTACATCGGGAATAGCAGGACCAGAATTTCAGGGAATCTACATATGTAGATGTGGAGGTCATCTAGGTTGCTAGCTGCCAGCTCCTGGAGAATGGCTAGTAGCAACCAGAAGACAATAAAGTCATCCGAGCGGACGGCACGTGCTTCAGCGCTCTCCTTCAGGACCATGCATCAAAGTGGTAGAAAAGAAATACAGATCCTGCTCCCATGTGCCACGATTCCTGGGAAAATGAGTGGCCTTTGCTTGAGGGCTTTTTGAAGTGGAGTCTTCAAGGGCAAACTAGGTTTCAACTAAAGGGGAAGAACCCTGGGAGTTTTGGGGTGTCATTTGGAGAGTTAGCAAGAGGGACAGAAGGCAAAGGGAGGAGGGCCAGGAGAGGCTCAGCACGCGTGGTGGCTAAGCGCACAGGCAAGGGGGACTTGGGGGGCTAGAGGCTGCATCGGGGTAAAGTGACACCTGCCAGAAGTGTCAAGAAGAGCGCCAAGCAGTGTCTGCCAGTAAGTAAAGCCTAAACTTGGTCCCCTCTTTTTCTACCCTTCCCTTATCCACACCTAGGGGAAACCTTCAGTAGTGAGTAAACTGCAAACTGTTTTGAAGAGGCTGAGTGGTGGCTCACGCCTATAATCCCAGAACTTCGAGAAACAGAGGTGGGAGGATCACTTGAGGCCAGGAGTTTGAGACCAACCTGGGCATCGCCACAAGACCCTGTCTCCACAAAAAATAAAATTGCTGTGTGTCTGTAGTCCCAACTACTCGGGAGGATCGCTTGAGCCTAGGAGTTCGAGGCTGCAGTGAGCAATGACGCTGCCACTGCACTCTAGCCTGGGTGACAGAGCAAGACCCTGTCTCTTAAAAACAAACAAAAAATCCAACCAGGAATAAGAAGTATTCCAAATACCTACTATGTGTATGTGCCAGGCGCTATGCAATAGCGATTCATTTAATTTTCACAGCAATGCTACAATCACCCTATTTTACAGATAATAAAACCCAGACCTAGAGAGTTGAAGTCACTTGGCCAAAACCATGGCCACAGCCAGGATTTAAAACCAGGTGTATCTGGCATCAGATTTGAATTTTCCTTGATTCTGTTAATTAATCACAAAATTTTTATACATAAGCTTCAGAATCAATTATGAAATACTCATTTTTAGTGGCTTCTTAGGTGAATAAATTCTTGCAGACTTACTAGACTGAGCAGATGGTCTGGCTTACACTTAACATGTACATTTCAAAAAAAAAATGAGGGCTCTACCTCTTTAGACAAACAGGGCAGACTCTGAAGGTGACAAGAATATGTACTCACAAAAATCAGTTGTTTGCACAAGGACAGTGGAGAAAAGAAAGGCAGAGAACTGAGACTTCAATTTCCTCTCAAATGAAAAGTTGAGCAAAACTACCCTAGGAGGGGAAGTCCAATGGTCCAAAATCTATTAGATTAGAAGTGACTCTACTCTAGCCACTCCTTTGCAAGGACATAGGTCTGTTCTAACAGGAGATATGAAAAATCCCGTAAGAAAGTGAAATTACCGCAGGAAAATATTCCTTCAAAATATACTCCCATGGAGAAGGAACAAATACTTAATGACATCTACTATGTGCCAGGAGCTTCATATACATTTATTTGATTTAATCTACAAACCTATCCTGAGGCAGATGGCTTTATCTTCATTTACAGTTGGGGAAACCAGAGCTCATGGAAGCTAAAGAACTTGCCCGAGGTCACAAAGCTAAAAAATGACATAGCCCAAATTGGAACCAAAATCTGCTCTACCACACATACCGCCCAAGTTGCTAATTTTCAAAGGAGTACAAGATGGAAGACCTATTTTAACTCCTTGCTTCTCAGCACTGCAAAATTCCCTGCTCCCTCCTCCAGCGTTTTTCAACCTTTCCTTCATAGAAAAATATCTACCACATCTCTTCTGGACAGAAAGACCCACAGGTTGTTACAAAATTTTTGTTATAAAACATTTAATGTTAACCTACAATACAATGTAAACTTTTATGAAAAAAATTTAAAGTACACTAGATTTCTTCGTAAATTATCACATAGCTACTCAAGTGCAGTACAAGTTGGGGCACTGCATCCTTTATGGATGGATTTCCCGTTGCTGCATTCCTTGCAAGTCCTAAAAACACCAGTTGTAAAGTGGAGCTCCTTGTTCAAGCACCAGACGGTACACTCCCCTGATGCTGCATTCTGAGGGTTATCACTCCTTCTCACAGTCATTTTCTGAAACTCTTTCCTTGGCCTTGGCACCATTAGCAATTTTCACAATAACTGCTCATTTGAAGATTATAGGTTCATTTTAGTTTTTAAAGAGATAGGTATTCTCCTCTGGCTATCTCTTATCATGGTGGAGGCAAGCAAGGAGAAAGAAATGTTTGTTGCAGGAAATTCTGCAGAAATGGGAGAAAAGACCAGAATGGCCCCACTGAAGCTGCAAAAATTCAACTGACTCCAAACGGGTGTCTTTGCTTGGTCATTTCCCATGGTTATGCAGCTAAATCTACAACTTCAGTCTTGGGAGTACAGAACAAAATTTGAAACAAGTGTTTTTATTTAGTTGGTGACTTGCCATTTGGAAACAACAGCTGGAATATCCCAGAGGTGATTTGGAAACAAGAGCAAATGCCTGCAGATCACCAGCTTCTTGGTGTTTTCTCCCTTGCAGGTCCCACCAATCTCCCGGGGGTCCTTGGGAGTAACATATAGATTGCACTGGCATTAAGTGACAAATGTGCAGCCCATATTTCACTTAGGAAAGGAAATGGCACCAAGGCAGCAGCACGAGGGTCAGCAGAGAGGCAGGCACCGGGTCTACGAGCAGAATTGTTTCAAAAGGGAATGGAAAGGGGAACGTGCTGCATGTGAAGTCTCTCGAACCTAAAGTAAGCAGGTGGGCTGTCTCAAGAGTTGCACTAACATAAAGATTAGAGACCTTTCTTAATAAATATTCTGGCATCTGACCTCCTTTACTGAACAAGTTATCAAAAGTCAAGAGGCATAAAGTGCACATTGTAGAGTAAGATGAGATTGAATTATGAAGGAAAAAAAAAATCACAATTTCCCCAAAGAGGTGTGGGCAGGATACTTATACAGTATAACCCAGCGTAACAAAGGCCCTTAATACCCTCCTGTGCGCCACCAGGGAAACAGCTGTGAATTCCAGACAGGGAGAGGGGGCTCTGAGTTAAGTGGTAAAATTCCTCCATGCATGGTTGTCAGAGGCAAGCAGATTTCACATAAGGTTCAACGCAGAACACGGTTTATCCTGTTCACTCCAGATACATTTCATGACAACAGTCACATGGCAATTTCCCACTCATCTGGCCTTGGGACAGCAGAAAACAAAGTGGAAGAACAATAGGCAGTCAGGGACAGAATTATATTTTCCTAGAGATGGTGTTTTAGGCACCGGGAAATTTTCAGACTCTTCAGGTGATATCTGAAGGTGCTTCACCCTGCCCCATGTTTACCCTAACAACAGGGCTGCAGAGAACAGTAACATTACTGCTACCTCTAAGACTGGTCCTTAGGTTTTAGTTAAGCACGAGACAAAGCCTTTGGAGACTACAAATCTAGCAAGCTTTGCTTTACCTGAAGCCCCTGCCTTCACAGCATGCTAGGAACTACAGTAACTTCAGTAGGTTGCAGTGTTACAACAAGCCTGCACCAGTCTAGCTATAGAAAGCTTTGGAATACTTGTCAACACAATGGCATCTGTTAATACATGGCCTGACCCATATACCCATCACCATAAACTCAACCACAGATGAAGACATCCAGAGGTTTAAAAAAAACCTCTATTACTTCAACATAGCAATAGAGGGAGAGGATAAAAACCGCCTCCAGAAGGTGGCTACATCAGAAACTGAAATGTGCCTCCAACAGTTTACAGGCTGGGAGTTCTGTCTTGGCTTCCTTCAAGGTTTCTGGTTCCTTCTATCCTTAAAACACACATCCACCGCGACAGGCACCACAGGCCCCGCTAGTCCTTTGGAAAGGCACCAAGCTTGGCAATTCAGGAAAGCTTGGGGCTGGGAGGAACAGTATGCACATGTGAGAAGAGGAATGAAGAGCTGCTATCCTTTGGTTCACACCCCATAACAACCTCCTGGTACAGATTCCAAGAAAAAGCTGCAGTTGTGTGTAAAGGTGAGTTCACACCACATACTTGGGTGTATCTGTACGTACACAGCCTTTGCGGGGCTATAAACCCAGATTTCCTCCCATTGATTCAAGTGGGGTACATAGGTGGCAAGAAAGGTCAGCAAGAGTTGGACCAAAAAGAACGACCTCTCTGGGAACATGAGAGGGAGGGACAATGGCAGAAATAAGCACAAACCAGCCCAGGGCACCTTTATTACACTACTGTGGGCTAAGGAGCCCAGGGCGTGAACTTGTGGGTTTAAGAATTGGCTCTTTATCAATAAAGTTAAGGAAAAAAAAAATACATTTATGCCAGCCTCATTCCTTTGGTCATACAAAGCAACAGAAAGTTATTTGTAAATTGTGGGCAGTTCAAGGAACATCTCTGTTCTGTGCTCTTTCCTCTCTTCTCCAGAGGTGGGAGAAGCAAGTCCTTAGGAGATGCTGCAGTAAGTAGCTGGTTGGAGGTTTTTCACTTTTATTTTCCATAAAAGCAAGAATGAATGAGAACTAATGGGAATGTCCCCATCCCCAGCTGGGGCAATGGATGGGTTGAAGATGGAGAGTCTCCGCTTGCTGGAAGGTGCATGTGCAGAGGCCGTAGGGAAGGGTGGGTTCGTTGATGGGGTATGGTCATTGCTAACTTCCCGCGCACGCACACACGCGCGCGCGCGCGCACATACACACAAACACACACACACACAGGTTCTGACTCTTGCAGGCAGCATGGTTTCCGATCCTTCCTTAGGATGCAGCAGTCTTTTTAAAAAAAATATTGTATAATAATAATAATAATATGAATTTCTCTCTCTCTTTTTTTGTTTTCTGTTTTTTCCATTTCTTTTAGGGATTGGGATAGGATTTGAGAGAAAGAAAAAGTGTCATTCATCTGTTAGGTCCTGAACAAAGAGAACTTCTGTGTGGCTGAGTCCAGCTTCCTGCAGTGTAGGGGGATTGGGCCACTCCTCTGAAGGGACACAGGGCAGCACCCGCCTGGGAAAATTGGCTTCAATCTGAAACTTTTCAGGGCTTTCCTTCAAGGAGAATAAGAAGTCGTGGATTACCTGCAGAAGTCACATGGAAAAAGAAGGGCAGTGAGAAAAAGAGAGACACACATGAGTATAAAGTCAAATGTCCCCCAACTCACCCTAGGATGACTCTGAGACATGAAATAACTACATTACATTGGAATTCTTCTTTGAATTCTTTCCATTTTCCAAGGCAAACATGTAGGGAAGCCCTTTTAAAAGAAATTACAAAAGCCCAAGCTAGTACTACTCTAAACTGAATCATCTGTATCTTCTTTGACAACTTGTCTGATTTAATGCTGAAAAATTTTTACTTAGAAATAATTACGAAGTTACAGAAAAGATGGACGTGTAAGACACAGAATTTTTTTCTTTGAACCAGTTAAGAGTGAGTTGCCAACCTGATGTCCCATCACCCCAGAATACTTGAGGGCGTAAGTCTTACAAACAGGACAATCTTCTACATAACCACAACTCAGCACTCAAAATCAGGAAATTTGATGGCTCAATGGCGTGTGCCTGTAATCCCAGCTACCTGTGAGGCTGAGGCAGGAAGACTTTTTTTTTTTTTTGAGACAGAGTCTCACTCTCTTGCCTGGGGCGAGTGCTGTGACATCAGCCTAGCTCAAAGCAACCTCAAACTCCTGGGCTCAAGCGATCCTCCTGCCTCAGCCTCCCGAGTAGCTGGGACTACAGGCATGCGCCACCATGCCCGGCTAATTTTTTCTATATATATTTTTAGCTGTCCAATTAATTTCTTTCTATTTTTGGTAGAGACGGGGTCTTGCTCTTGCTCAGGCTGGTCTCAAACTCCTGAGCTCAGGACGATCCGCCGGCCTCGGCCTCCCAGAGTGCTAGGATTACAGGCGTGAGCCACCGCGCCCGGCCAGGAAGACTTTTTGAACCCAGGAGTTCGAGTCCAGCCTGGGCAATGTAGCAAGACCCTCATCTCAAAAACAAAAACAAAAAACAAAGCAAATAAAATTTAGGAAATTTAACTGACACACTGTTACCATAATATATAGTACATTATAATTTAGGCCCCATTCAAGTTTTACCAGTTGTCCTTTATAGCAAAAGGATCCAGTTTTAAATTAATTCCTCAGTCTTTCCTTGACTTTCATGACCTTGACATTTTTAAAGTTATTGTTCAGTTACTTTGTAGATTGTCCCTCAATTTGTTTGTCTGATGTTTACTCACAAATATGACAGAAATGTGCTGCCTTTTACTCAATGCATTGCATCCAGGTGGAGTGCAACTACAATTTGTCCAGTTGTCACTTTGATGGCTCAACTATATAGGGTGGTGTCTGCCAGGCTTCTCCACTGCAAGTCATTCTTTTTCTCTTTGTAATTCATCACTATTTTGTGGGGAGGTACTTTGAAACTACAGACATATTCTGTTCCTCAAACTTTCAACTGTATTTATTTATATCAATGTAGATTCATGATTTCCTATTTTATTCAACAGTTCATAATTTATTTTAATATTCGGATTATTCCAGATGGAGTCAGCCTGAATGGCTCACTCACTTCTATGTCTTTCTGACATGTCCTCATCATTCTCTGAACAATTCCCTGCTTCCTGGAATAAGCTGCTCCAGGCTGGTCTTTTATTTTCCCTGCCCCAGCCCTAGAATCAGCCATTTCTTCAAGGAGCCCTGGTTCTTTTTAATGGACAATGGTATTTAAAAGTCAAGCTCTAGGTGCTGGGTGTGCTTACTGCTATTGGGGAGTTGCTGCTCCTAGGCACTCTTTATGGACAGGGTTAGAGAATATGTGTGTGTGTACATCCCTGCACCTACATCTACGTATAAAAAATATATAAAAATCATGACTTCACCCTCCCGCCCCACCCTCCCCACAAACCTGGGACTTCCTATATATACCCTCCTTATCTTGTTCTGGCTTTGCCACCTCGACCCTGGGGCCGGCTGGGCTGGTGTCCCTGCACATGCCCCCACGTGTGGACGTATTCTTTACCCTGATCAAGATCTGACAGCCTTACATGGACTCCCCTGTATGGAAATGCCCTCCCCACCCTGCTCTGGCTCTGAAAAGGAACAGGTAAATCCTTAGTGAGAAAGGAGGCAACGCAAGGAGAATTTCACACTGCTAAAACTTAAACTGTGAGAGAAATACCTGTGTACAGGCCACTGTTGTCTCTCCCTGTCTCTTAATGCTACACATTAGGAATAGGCATGCTCTGCCCTCTCCCTCTAGCATTCCACTTCCTACAAAGACTCAGCTAATCTTTTTCAGGTCAACCTCAAAGATAAGAAACACATCATTCAAGTTATCCTTCATTTTTTGGAGGAATCTACTTCTATTTTCTTTTAGTTATACCTCTCAGAAAGACAAATTCTCTGGGTTTATTCCTCTCTGTGTGAAGTAGTCCTTCCTTTATTTGTCTTAAATTTACCTCTTTAGGGATTTTTTTTTCTTTAAACAGAGTCTCGCTCTGTTGCCTTGGCTAGAGTGCTGTGGCGTCAGCCTAGCTCAGAGCAACCTCCAACTCCTGGGCTCAAGTGATCCTCCTGCCTCAGCCTCCCGAGTAGCTGGGACTACAGGCATGCGCCACCACACCAGCTAATTTTTTCTATATATTTTTAGTCGTCCAGCTAATTTCTTTCTAATTTTTTCTTAGAGACGGAGTCTCGCTCTTGCTCAGGCTGGTCTCGAACTCCTGGGTTCAAACGGTCCACCCGCCTCGGCCTCCCAGAGTGCTAGGATTACAGGCGTGAGCCACCGCGCCCAGCCTCTTTAGGGATTTTTAAGGGGTTACAATTCCAGAATTTAAGGAGTAAATCCATGTTCCTCTTATCTAATCCATTCATGATTTTATAAAACTCTCACATTTTAGTCTATCAAGCTCAATCATTTTCAGTTCCGTTCTCTGACCCTCTGCAATTTCCATTAATGTTCACTCTCCTTCTTTTCTTGGGATGCTTCAATTAGATTTGCACCACATATTCTTGGTATGCAATCAACACAGGTTTTATGTAAGACTAAAATAATACTTTCTTTTTCAATCATTGCTTGAGAATTCCAAACACTGGTATAAAACTGCATTTTTTTTGTTTGCCAGTGACAAAGAGCTGACACCACCAGACATCCCTTTTGGTTTGTAATGGACAGAAAAATTAGTTCCAGGTTGAGTGTAATTGGATTTCTCATTCATTTAAAAGAAAGTCAGCTGCCACTTTTCTGCCCACTCATGGGACCTGGAGATTTTCCTGTGGTTTATCCTTTTTTATCTTAGCATTTAACTCAACAGCTGAGCATCACCTGCAAATGTCACTCCTTGAGATTACTTACGATGGGACAAGTTCATAGTAAGATGACACAGGTCTGCAAGAGTACTACAAAACACGCAGTCACTATTTGGCTCTATGTGACTTTCTCTGCACGTGTTAAACTCCAGGCCAGCACCACCAGTGTACTTCTCCTTTACACTTCTTTCCCATCTCTAAGCCTCATTTATGACCAAGCATTTCTCTCAGTCTCAGGTGGTCATGATGATCTATTTTTTAAAAAAATAGCTTTTAGCGAAGAATCTAAATGAAAGTCTTCAAAGACTAAACAGCTAATGAATGGTTGGTTCCTGTGGCCACAGGCTTATTCTTTTTTTTTTTTTTTTTTTTTTTTGGTATTTCAAAGCATCAAGGGGGCATAAATGTTTTTGTTACATGGATACACTGTTTAATGCTGAAGTCAGGGCTTTCAGTGTGCCCATAACCTGGATAGTGTTCACTGTACCTGATAGGTAAGCTTTTAACCCCCACCCCTTTTCTATCTTCCCTACTTCTTAGTTTCCAATGTCCTTTATATCTCTTTATGCTCCCATGTACCCATCATTTAGCACAGGCCTATTGTGTTCCACAATTTCTAACAGATTTTTTCCGCCATAACTCTCAGGAAAGTTTGGTTAGGTTTTTCACACACAGTTTTATCTATCAGAGTAGTGGGAGCAGAAACCTCAAAAAGTTCAATAGAGCTCAGGTGTACAACAGCACAATTGCCAGTGAACATGTAAGCTAAAATCCATATGCAAAATTCATAGTCGGGAAACACAGGGGAAGGGAATTTATATTTACTAATGATCTACTTTATGAGGCACATTCATATTAGCCAATTAAAAATTCCAAAGTTAGTGGTCAGACACAGTGGCTCTTGCCTGCAATCCTACCACTCTGGGAGGCCAAGACAGGAGGATCGCTTGAGCTCAGACCAGCCTGAGCAATAGCAAGACCCCATCTCTACTAAAAACAGAAAAAATTAGCTGGGCATGGTGGTATATGCCTGTAGTCCCAGCTACTCAGGAGGCTGAGACAAGAGGATTTTTTCAGACCAGGAGTTGGAGGTTGCTGTAAGCTAGGCTGATGCCACAGCACTCTAGCCCAGGCAACAGAGCAAGACTGTCCCCCCACCCCCCAAAAAGAATCCGAAGTTGGAGACATAAGTACTTCCCCCAATATAAATAAATGTATAAATGAAAGAGAAACAAAACAAGGAAGCTATTTGCTTCTCTCTCACCAGGATGCCTCATACTTTTATTCTTTATTAGTTCTTTGAGTCTTACATTCCCTACCAGCCAGGAAGCGCTGTGAATTCCAGAACCATGTCTCACTCATCTGTATAATCCCTCCAGTGTCTAGCTCAGTGCATGACATATCTCTAGTTTAAAGTTATTAGAGGACAGAGTATATTTCTGTTTTAGAAATAGGAAGTCTGAGGCCCTATAAAAGATTCTGTAACTTGCCCACGTTCTCCAGTTAAACAAGGAGAAGCAATGAATGTGCTACCCAGCCTCACTTGACTACAGTGCATCCTCATTTCTATAATGAAGTTTACCGTTATTTCAAGTGATAAGGGAAATGGCAGAATCTAATATAGCTGTAAATTTGAAAAGGCAACATATCAACTCTCAATATAAGCAGAAGCTTTCTATTAGTTATAAATATCAAAGATGATAATTAGCATTTCAGTGCTTACTACAAGCCAGGCACAATGGTGAGTATTTTATTTTATAGATATCAAACATACAAGGTAGCCTCAGAAAGCTGAGTGTGGTGGCTTACACCATTACAGGTACTTGGGAGGTACTCCCAGGTACTTGGGAGGCCGAGGTGGGAGGACTGCATGAAGCTAAGAGTTCAAGACAGGCCTGGGCAACGTAGCAAGATCCCATCTCTTAGGAGAAAAAAAAAAGTGGGGCTTCTTATGGGCTAAGAGGGTCAGAAGGGAGAGACAACTGCATCCCAACTGCAAATGTACTCATATTCAGATGTGTAATTCTAGTGCTTCTGGGTTATAGGAGATAGAACTTACTCTATAGAGCAGGAGTTCTGGTGGGATTCTGAAGTCAAGGTAAGAAGAGAGCATGGAAGAGCCTCCTACCCTCAAACACAGAAATCTTTTGTGGGACTTTTTTGTAAGGTACTTTTTTTGTTAGCAGAGCTCAAATATTATGATTAAAAAACCTTAAAAACTGCTTAGAATTGGAAGCTGGAACTCAAGGAACCTACGACAGTTCACTGTACTCTTCCTGGTATCCACTCATGTCAAACCCATCTCTCTCCTTCTGTTCCTCCCCTGCTCATCAGAGCAGCAGACACACCAACAACACTCTCAAAAGTCCATAAAAGCTTCCAAATCTATAGCCCAAATGCTACATACACTTCACACAACTTAGGTGGTCCTTACTGTTAGAGATTGTGAAAAGTGGAATCGTCTCTCTACTCGAGAATCATTGGGTAATTTGAAAATGATCTTGACACTTTCAGGGTCATCAGGGGAAGGCTCAGGGGGCAGGCACTCCAACTTCCTTTCCTTTTCCTCCTGTAAATTCTGTAGAGACACAAAACAAAGGTGAGGCTATGGCACAAATAGGGAAACAGGAAACAAGAAATACAATGACCACGTAGGTTTATGGTACGGTCAGAAGAAAAATTAAAATTAATGACTAAATGTATAACAAAAACCTCTTGGTAAAAGTCAGAAACAACCTAATTCAAAATACTATCGCATCTTATGTATTACTTATTGACTATGTTTAGGTATTTATCTGAGGAAAAAGAGAATGGGAGCTGGGCGTGGTGGCACAAGCCTGTAGTCCCAGCTACTTGGGAGGCTGGGGAAGGAGGACTGCCTGTTGCAGTACACTAGGAGAGGGTGATAGAGAGAGAGAGAGAGAGAGAGAGAGAGAGAAAGGAGAGGGCCGGGGGGATGGCTAAAAGACACCAGTTAGATTAGAAGTGGCAATACATAATCAAACATAACCAAACAAGATCATAAGTAAAATGCCATATTGGCTAACATTAAGAATGAATATTTAAACAACAAGGAAAATTTAAATCACCCACAATCCCAACATCTAGTTTTTTCCTTTCACACTTATTAAGACCAAGATGACAAAGTCTCAGCAGTTTGGGAGCCATGACAAAGGTTCATTACCCGCCGCCGTCTCTCCTCTGCCAGCTTTTGCTGTTGCACCTCCTCCTCCTTCCGCCGCTTACGCTCCCGCTCCTCCCGTTTCTTTCTTTCTTTTTCCTGGTCAGCCCTGAGAGAGGCCAGGTAGGCCTCATCTTGCTGTTGTCTCAGGACCTGGGTCTGGTTTCTTTCTTCCCTGTGAACACATCGAAAACATAAAAGGAAAACAGCAATCTCACAAAGTTCTGTGTTTTCTTATATTGAAATTTTGGGTTTGGGCGGGGGAGAATAAAAATGTTGATAATCTTGGCAAATGACTATTTCACACTACCATAAGGGATCCCAAAAGCAGAGCATGGCAGAACCTGAATGGGCTGTCTCTTTTCTCAGTTTAATTTGGCAGAAAAAGAAATGGCAAGCTTTCCTCTCCTCTTTTACCTCTTAAAATAAAATTTTATCTTTTTTCCAAATTCTAATAAATGTAACATAGTATTATTATTATGAAGTGATCATCAACATCATATTTTACAGGTAAATACCCTTTTGGGTTACTGCATTTTTGTCTTTCTTTCTTTTTTTGCGACAGGGTCTCACTCTGTTACCTGGGCTAGAGTGCAGTGGCATCATCACACCTCAATGCAACCTCAAACTCTGGGGTTTAAGTGATCCTTCTGCCTCAGCCTCCCAAGTAGCTGGGACTATAGCCACATGCCACCATACCTGGCTTATTTTTCTTTTTTTCTTTTTTTTTTGTAGAGATGGGGTCTTGCTCAGGCTGGTCTCAAACTCCTGGCCTCAAGCAATTCTCCTGCCTTGGCCTCCCAAAGTGCGAGGATTGCAGGCATGAGCCACTGCACCCAGCCTGTGTTGCTTTCATAAAACCAAAAATCCACACATATACACTAACGCACACATTGTAGAAGATGTGAAAACTGTAGAAAATGTTATTCAGAGTTCCACAAATCAGAGAAGACACTAACACTTTGGTTTATTTCCTATTTTCCCTCAAATTTTTGTTTTCTCTTACAAAGAATGATATTTAGCCAATCAAAATGGTTAAAGAAATAAGATATTCCTGTTTTATACTTTCTTTAAAAATTAAGATAAAACTTACAAGCAGTGAAATGCACAAATCTTAAATGTAGAATTCAATGAATTTTGATAAAAGTAACCATGTAACCACCACCACTCCAATTAAGACAGAACATTTCCATCGCTTCAGTAAGTTTCCTCTCCTATATACATTTCTTACATGGTTAAAATCATATTATATTTATAGAGTTTTTATCCTGTATTTTTCTAACATATAACAAACATTTTCCCATGTTATTAAAAGGTTCTCATAAAATTTAAGTTTGTATAACTTTCTTGAGGGCATTTTGGCATAATAAATCAAAAGCCTTAAATACATTTATATTGTCTGACCCAGAAACTATACTTCCAGGAATTTTGCCTGGTTAAATTATGGTGTAATTTGATAATGGAATGCCATCCAATAATTTTTAAAAAGGGGCAGAATAATATTTAATGATGAGGGGAATGACTATGACATATTACTGCATTTAAAGGGCTTATAAAATAGTATTATTCCAATTTTACAAAAAACGTATATGTATAGAGGGGTATGAATATGTATAAAATCAAAAGGAAATATACCAGAATGTTAAAAGTGGTGGTAAGATTATGAGTGATCTTTAATGTTTTCTTGCGCTGTGGTTTTCAAATTCGCTATAATTAATGTACATAAATAATGGGATTTATAACTATTCCATATCTTTTATATTTAAGTTCTTTATATCATGCTCAGATATTCTAAATGATACAATATACATTCTTTAGCATGGAGCCCTATCTTTATTTTGATTCACATCTCTAAAGAACAGATCTGATACAGAGTAATTTAGGTCAAAGTATGTAAATATTTTGACACTAAATGAGCAAAGCTTTTAAAGTTGCCTGAGGCAGGAAAATAGTCAGGATTTGTGGAGCCCCAGGTCACCCCTCCAAATTTACAATTGGTCTGTCTGCTCCAGAAAGGAACCCCCTTGTACCTTTCTAGGCGTTCTGACACCAGGTAAGTCTGGTTGGCATCCATGATAAATGTCAGTTGGTTAATGAGGTCATCAGGTTGAATGAGGCCTTCTAGTCGTCCCACCACAGTCATCCTCCGATCCTTCAGCATAATCATGGCCAGGAATGGATAGGTGTTCTCTCGTAAAGCCTGAGAAACTGACAAAAAGACCCAACAGATCAAGGGCAGGACTTGAGGATACAAGAGATGAACCCTTAGACTTTTCACAATGACCAAGATAAAACTATTTTAATATCGGTTGAGAAAGAAGGGAGGTGTCATTTACTCTCTGCCTACCTATTTTCCTTCCTAATTTCTTAAGTCTTTTCTTTTTGTTAGACATTAGTGTCCCTATCCCTAGGAGCTTGATTAGAACAGGGCAGGGTTTTCTGGTGGAGGTGTGGTTGTTGTAATGATGCTGGGGAAGGTCGAAGAGTTCAAGGATAATGTCTACTTAGTGGTAGGAAAAGGATCTATAAAGAATACGGCTACTGCTTTGCATAGCTTTTCCCTAGATGAAGGTCAAGCCTAAAAGGGGACAAGACTACAAGTGTTAGCCTGACGCTACTGGTGATGACCGCCATCATCATCTTCTGACTTTCTTCCCCTTGCCTAACCCCTTCCTTACCCCCTTTTCCCTATATATCTTTTCTTCTACCCCTAAAAAGGCTAGTTTCTCTGCTCCAAAGGAGTTTAGAAAGTTGGTCTCCAAATAACCATGATTTTACTGTAACAAGAGTTTCCTTTTTTTTTTTGAGACAGAGTCTCACTCTCTTGCCTGGGGTGAGTGCCGTGGCGTCAGCCTAGCTCACAGCAACCTCAAACTGCTGGGCTCGAGCAATCCTACTGTCTCAGCCTCCCGACTAGCTGGGACTACAGGCATGTGCCACCCATGCTCGGCTAATTTTTTCTATATATATTTTTAGCTGTCCAATTAATTTCTTTCTTTTTTTGGTAGAGATGGGGTCTTGCTCTTGCTCAGGCTGGTCTCAAACTCCTGAGCTCAGGGCGATCCGCCCACCTCGGCCTCCCAGAGTGCTAGGATTACAGGTGTGAGCCACCGCGCCCGGCCTAAAAGTTTCCTTATGGTGAGAGATTTTATAAACTTCTCTAAAAAATGTCCGTAGTCTCCTCCTATTCTATTCACAACCCCCTCACCTCCAAAAAGCCATATTAGAATGGCAAAACATATGCTGCAGGAACTCGTCGCATGTTTAAAAACAATTAGTAAAGATTCAGATTCTGGAATGCAGGGAAAACAACTGCTGCCTCTTTGGTTCTCAAAATCTGGCACTGTGCCTGGCATGCTAGTGTCCACTCAGTGTTGGTAGCTAGAAGTAGCTGCAAAATGACTGCGTTTTCCTTGATCTACTGACTTCTAAAAATATTTAACTCCAGTTAAGGCTTATTGAGAGCAAGGATCTGAATTTCTGCAACCATATCAACACTCGAGGTACTCAAACAACTAACTCACTGGGCAAGAAGCTCTATTAAAATTGCTGATGAAGAAAATAAACTCTTCGGTAAACAGCCCATCAAGATAAGGCAAGCTCCTGGCCAGCACTGGGTACTTCTAAAAACATAACAGGCTCTTGCAATGGTTAACTGTAAAGAATGGGCTTTAGTATCCACTCAGACTTGATATCACTCCAAAGCTTGCTAACTGTGTAATCTTGGGCCAGTGGCTTAAACTCTGAGCCTGATTCCTAAACTATAAAGTGGAGGTAATACAACCCTTATCTCTCAGGACTGCTAAGAAGATTAAATAATATAAAAAACAGCAACTAGCATTATGTCTACCAAACAACAGTCACATAATGGCATGGTATGTCTTTCCAGATCATTCCAAAGATACTCCAACAATCTCAATGAGGCAAAGAGAACACGACTTACCCCTGTATCCCTCAGGTTTGTTTGTAGAGCATGCCCAGAAGAGCATCCTAGTGTTTATTAGTGAAATAACTTCAGGTGCACAGAGTGTGTTGCTGTGGAAAGGGATGGAAAGAACATGAGAACAACTTGCTGACTACAAACTGCCAGCAGAAAAGCTGAGAAAAGAGAAGGGCTTACTTACCGACAAAACTCATCAGAGTCCTGGTGATCATCTCCATGAAGATAAACCAAAAGAAAGCGAAGCTCCCGCTTGGCATCATTAAGTGCCTGTGAGAAACAGAAGATCAGTAATTATTATGATGACTGTGCCTTGAGCTTTCAATTAGGCTAAGGGTCCTAATGGATACAGCTATGTATTTAGGAACAAAAAGAGAAATAAGGAAAAAAGGTGAGCAAGTAAACAGATAATTCCTGGGCTCCTACCTTCACACCCCTGGCATTTTTCCCCCCATAGAAAGTCCATGCAAACAAGCTTTAATGAAAAGGTTTTAGTGTTGTTAGGATTTAAATTGATCAGGCACATGAGAGTAGACAGGCTTACAGGTCCCCAAAAAAACAGAAAAGTCAGCTGTTCCCACAGTCTAAAGGACGATAAAAACAGGAGAATCTGATCATACAAAAAGGGAGGTGATAATTTTGCCACTTCACAGCTACAACATCCTAGTCAGTAAAAATAACTGTGAACATGAGCCTGATTCCAGGCTACAAACCAAGCCGGAATGGAGGACTGCAGGACCCAAAGGCATTCTAAAGAACACAGGGTTTAAAAGATCTCCGAAGACAAAACCAGCGTCCAAGACTCCTGTGTGTGCTTCTGCATGCGCACACTCCTGAGCATATTACACTCTTTGAGATTTCCTGAATGGCCAGTGGTGGTCTACCCTCATGTTCATAGTAAACAGGATACATGAGAGGTGCTCATTTATTCATCTCTGTATCTCTAGCACTGAGGACAGTGCCTGGTATATGGTAGGTGCTTAGTGTTTGCTGAGGGGGGTGGGAGAAAAAGCAGATGTGGGAAAATCAAAGCAGGAAGCAAGGGTAAATATTTTTCTCTTTCTCCAGACAGATTCAGAAATCCTGGAGGCTACATAACAAACCCACCCTTTTGCCTATTCCCACAGTTAATTCTACAATTTTCTCTGGCAAACTAACAGATATGCCTAACACCTACAGAGATCTTGCCCTTATTCAATTCTGTGAGAGATCAAAGAAGATTTAGGCTTTACCTTCAAGGGGCTTATGGTCTGGTAGAGGAGATTAGACATGAACACAAATAACTATAATGTAAGGAAGAATGTGAAACTGCTATAATTTTTTTAAAAACCATGGAAGAACAAAAGGAAAGATTAATATTTTAGATTGCAAGGTAGGGCAGGATGGGGCACAACAATCAGCAATGGTTATAACAGGAAAGTGACACGAGCTGGTTGAAGGATGGGTAAGATTCCAATTAGCAAAAATGTGAGGAAGGCATTCCTGGTGAAGGGACCAGCAAAAGCAAAGGCACGGGGATAGGAAAAGTACAGAGTATGTTCAGGGAATGGTTTAGCTGGAACCTAGGGTATGGGAAAACAAGTTATTTAGAAAAGACCTCAAAAGAAGGTTGGGATTAGATCAAGAAGGGCCCAGCTAAAAGATTTGGTCTTTTTTTCCCTGTAAGCAGTGAAGAGCTATTTAAGGTTTTTGAGTAAAAGAATGACATGATCAGTGCTGGGCTATGATTTCCTTTGAGGACAGAATCATTTCAGTAAGTTGGCATCTATATGGTTTGTGGCACTGACCTGGCTGTACGTTCCCTGGTAGAAGACAGGGTGTGCCCTCCCATATTTCTCTTCAAAAGAGTGCATAAATGAAACAATGTCCCCAACGGGGTCAGTGACCCGGCTGCGAGGGTCAGGCCGTATAAAACGAAGAGCAAACCTGGGGAGGAAGGAATAAATATCACATGAATCCAGCTTACTGTAGTGCGTATGGAGTGGGCCAGTTTGTACAGATTCCTATAATAGAGCCAGAGGCAATGGCAGCAAAGGGAGGTGAGGGTCTGTGAGTAGACCATCAAACCTTAGGGTCTGACTTAAAGCCACAAAGTAGCAAGTGTTGGTCCACTACCTATTCAAAAAGAATGCAAACTACTAGGATTACAAAAATCTAACACTGGTCTAAACAAATGCTGAATATTTTTTGCAAAAAATTTAGGGCCAGAAGGGTTGGGAAGGGAAGACACAGTATCCAAAAAGATCATGGGTCAGGCTATGCACCCAGGTTCTCTAGAATGGCACTGCCTGATACAGGAGCCACTAGCCACATTTGGCTGTTCTACATTTAAATTTATTAAATTAAATATAATTAAAAATTCAGTTCTCAGTCACACTAGCCACAGTTTAAGTGCTCAATAGCCATACATGTTTAATGGCTTCCATATTAAACAGTGCAGATATACAATGTTTCCGTCATCAAAGAAAGTTCTATTGGACAGGGCTGCTCTAGAACAGAGATCTCTTTCTGGTTGTCCTACTTGCCTCTCCTCCTTTCTGTTTTCCTGGGATTTTGAATTTTTAGTTCATACTCCCAAGCCATTCAGATTATAAAAAGGAAATTTAAACCTGAATTTATAATCAGGACTTACTTGGTCTTCAAAGGGACAAGTAAATTTTGCTGATGGCATCTATGGAGGAAGTTATAAATCTGATCCAGAGTACACTGGCACATTTGGAGTACTGTCAGCTACTATGAAGTTAAGGATGCATTACCTGGTGGTACCACACATCTGTTTCTAAAGAGCCCATCCTATCATATTTGTCTAGCACCATTTATCTATCCTTCGGGTTTCCACAGAAGGCAATGAGGCAGAGGCCAATGTGCTATATAACATTAAACAAGTTGCTTGGATGATACAGCTGCATTTAAATTAGTAACACATGCCATGCATATTTACCCTAGAAAAGCAAACGATATTCATTTACTTGAAGAATTTTCGGCACAGAAAAGGTGACTAAACTATGACACTTTCCTTACCAAATCTTGAGCAAGTTCCTTATCCCCTCAACAAATTCCCCATGTGTATACAATTCCACTTGGAATTTCTCTCGAGTAATCAAATCAAATTCGTTGACACAAACATTCCAGAGCAAATTAAAAACACAAAATGTAAGAAGTTGTGTACATGGGGGAGTGGTTAGAAATCCTTTAGAAGACTGACGTTTTGGCTACTTTTTAAGAAATTAAGTATTTGGGGATTATCTCTTTAAGTTTTCAAATTCTGGTGAATGGATAAAGGTTTCAATTTTTTAGTTTCTCATTATAATGTACTCCCATGGCTTACACGATTTAGGACAATCAGTTTTTTGTTGTTTTTTTTTAAAAATAGAGATGTTAACTCAGCCATCACCTTGATTTTAAAGGTTTCAACATGCCCATCCTTAAATAAATCAGGGATGGAAAGAGTACCAAGAGGTTAACTGGTGACTATTAAGAACTTTGCTAAAGCCAGGAAGCCATTAAGCAGGCAGTCTCATAAAAAGCCAATGTAAAAGGTATTATCTGACCCTTGTACTTCAGCTATGTTGTCTTCAGCTCCAGCCTCTGTTCCCTAGAGCAGGGCACAGGTTGTCCTATATTTGGAGGGAAGTAAGGTTTCCCTGCATGCAAGGCCCAAGTCACATATTATAGCTCCATCTGCTGGCCTGGATGCCCATAAACATTTCAGTTCTCCATAAAGCTAGGTGTGACTCTAGACCAGATAGCCCAAGCCTGATGTGCCAGAAAGTTGGGCCTGACTCAACATTTTCTGGCCTTGGACACTCTGTAGCTTCCAATGGGCTCTTTGAATGGTAAATGAAGGAAGCTAGAAGACAGGTGAAGGTATGAAGCAAGTGGGTGTATATACAAAAGGGTTTCAGTGTCAGCAACCTAGGGGCTGCCAGGGCAGTGAAAAGGTACAGAAGGAGTGTCTGTCTAGAGAGGTGCGACTACTGTGGGAGGTGGGTAATCACAGAGCAAGAGAATTTGTTGGAACTGTGAGTAGTCAGATCGAGGAGTAACGGTTTTAGGAAAAAAGTCCTAAGGAGTGTGAAGCTAGGAGATAATGGTGGTTAGAAAGGAAAGGGTGTGGAGATCAAATAGAAAATGTAGAGGTGACAAACATGGTGGGGGAAGCAGGGGAGACCGATAAATGTATGCAGACTGATTCTGGCAAACAATAGTAAGACTAGTTTAAAACAATTCCATTTCACAACACCTGCCACAACGCTTGAACAATTTAAAATATTTTTATACAATATTAAAAGACAGTTCAGGAAGAGTATTCAACCTGATGACAAACTGGCAAGTCAAAATTGATAGAGCATAAAAATTAATTCTCGTCTAAGTTTCAGCTCCAAAGTCTGCCCTGTGGCTACTAATACATAAATGCAAAGGTACGTACCTAAATATATCAAGTATTGTATAATAGGTAAACCGGAATGGAAGCATTATCAAGTAATAACCCCATCCAAGCAGCCCCTGAAAAATAGAAAAAACAAAGTTAGAAACAATTCCCCCAATCCTTAATACTTTACCAAATGGCTAGTTCAAATTTTCTCACTCCTTTTTGTCCTTTCACTTGGTTTCTTCTACAACGCAGTTCTCTCTTCCTGGCTACCTCATCTTTCTT
>RJWJ010003528.1:0-85257 GCA_004363605.1 Indri indri | reverse complement strand
TGAGACAGAGTCTTGCTGTGTTGCCCGGGCTAGAGTGAGTGCCATGGCGTCAGCCTAGCTCACAGCAACCTCAAACTCCTGGGCTCAGGCGATCCTACTGCCTCAGCCTCCCGAGTAGCTGGGACTACAGGCATGCGCCACCATGCCCGGCTAATTTTTTCTATATATGTATTTTTAGTTGTCCATATCATTTCTTTCTATTTTTTAGTAGAGATGGGGTCTCACTCTTGGTCAGGCTGGTCTTGAACTCCTGACCTTGAGCAATCCGCCCGCCTCAGCCTCCCAGAGTGCTAGGATTACAGGCGTGAGCCACCGCGCCCAGCCTTGATATTTTTCTTAAAGACATTTTATGCTGATAAGATACACAGAAACATATACAGAATATTCCTAAAAGAAGACCTAGATTTATTACTGGCCTGTTTTTGAGCAGAACTACTAAATTTTACACTTATTTTAGAGTCAATTAACTTTAATTTGACATTTCTTCAGGGAAGTTAGTTGCGTAGAGATGTATGCCTAAGTATTTTAGGTTTGCTCTTTCTATTCAACTTCATATAGTTGTTTCCATAAAATTCTTATTTATTAAAACATATTAAAATAATCCTAGGTTAAAGAACTGTATTAAGAAGTTATTATGGAAAAACATAATGTCAGAAATCAACGGAAGAAAGATGCTCCCCACAGGGCTCCCTAAAATAACCCCCAAATACATTGGTAGGAAGTGGCTAGATTTCTTTTTGCCCTGAGAACATCTGTATAAGCTTTCCTTAAAGTCAGAATTTAGCCCCACGCAAGTATCTTTCTTTTTGTCTCTCCTCTTACCTTTTGTTTCAGATGTGGGGCATGATTGTCTTCCTTGGCTGAGAGATAAAGGGAGCGAACCTGTTCCTGCACTGCATTGTAAAAGGTTGTCTCCCAAAACTGCTGATTCGTCCAAATGGGGTGGTCCTGTACACAGGTGTAGGCAAACTGGCTGACTCCAGGGGCAAGTTTCTGTGAGAACACACAATATTCATCATCATGGAGCTGGCAGAGTTATGACAGTTTGAAAGGTCACAGGGCCACAGTTAATCATAGATGTGATCAAAGGATTTCTCTAAAGAATATCTTATGGCAGTACATGTCTAGCAATCAGCAATTTACTCCATTTTAACTGGTAACCTTGGGCTTACTATTGAATCCTTGAGGGTTTCAGTGACTTAATTTATCAAAATGGGCATTTCAGCAACAGCTAAAAATCAAAGTTGTTACTTTATTAATTAGAGAATATATGAAACATACCTAGCATTGTTACTGTGTATATAGTAGGTGCTGTAGAGTTGGTAAATATTACTACAATTAGGACATATAATAAAATCCATTATAACCCAAACATAAAACTCCAGATAATTTAAAATTTCTTCTACTTGGTTTTAGAGTACATTGTTTTTAAGGGCACTAATTGAAATGTGAGTGAACCTACAGCTTGGCCTTACACGCAGAATGAGGGTATATCATGAAGGAGGAACTGCACCCTTCCTACTGCTCGCTCTAGCCCATTACTTCTCCATAAAAGCTGCTGCCCAGCTCACATACTCCCTAGAAGACTGCTCTGGGCTTTGAGGGCATTTTCTGGTAACCAAATCTGGGCATGGGAAGATAAACACAAACCAAACCTCCTTCTTTTCCAGGACTTCCCGCTGGGCTTCAGAGTTAGAGTGAACTTAAGAGGTGATTAACAATAGAAGGAGGGAAAACTAACTCTGCAGACATTTGGTAGGCACTTTATATATATTTATATATCTAATTTAATACTAAAAATCTCATAAGATGCACATTATTATCCCCAATTTAAGGAAGAGAGAACAGAAGTTCAGGGAGGTTTAAGTGATTGCCCAAGGCCATATAACAATTATATAAGCGGTGGAAATGGGTTTGAAGCCCAAAGTTTGTTTGGTTCCAAAACCCCTGCTCCTTTTACTACACCAAATTGTCTTCCAAAAGAACTGAAAGCAAATCATAAAATAAATTAACTGCCAAATTAAGTGCCCATTAGCACTTTTGCTTTTTGCCCCACTTTATGATTTTGTTTCTCAATGTGATATACTGCCTTGAAAACTCTGACAAAACTTTATATAACATTGCATTTTTAATTTTAAAGATAATTTACATCACCAAATTTCAGTTAATGATTTAAGTCATCTTTCCACAGCCACTGCTTTCATTAAGGATGTTTCAACAATTTTTAAATTCATCATTTCTCAAGAAGGAACGGGTGCCACCCATTTTCAATAGATAGGCATTTTTTTGGATCCATTTTATTCTTTGGAATTGAGTTCGTCTGCTTTCTGTGAGTAGAACTAAAGTTTCTGATAAATTTTCTTTTGAAACAATTTAATAAGCCAAATTCTCTTCTCCTGAAATGTTGGACACTGAAGATTACTATTAAGGTTACATATGTAACAGCTATGCTGCAAAAGCCGGTTCATTTCTTGGGGATGTATACCAGATATATGAGATATCTGGTAAAAAATTTTATGCCCAATACATGCTAATTTTATTCTTGGTCTAGAGCTGAAACAGGCACAGTGGGTACCACAGCATGTAGTACTTGTGTAGTTAGAAGCAGAGTGTTGTGATCTTGCCTATATGAATCCCCGTGTCCCGCATTCCATGTGTAAGACCTTTTCAAAACGGGACTGCGTACTGCTGCTGAGGTGACCGGCTATAAATCCAATTCTCCCTATTACGTTGCTGTAATTTGGGGCTGACCACAAAGCAAAAGTCAGGAGTGCACTGAGGGGAAGGTGCACACGGATCATTTTTGGACTTAGTGATGCCTGTCTGCTCATTTAAGACACAAGTACTATCGATAGGAAATCATGAACCTATCTACCTATGGGAAATCATGGACAAAATGTGTGTGGTTCTGTGAGTGCGTAAGCAGAAGCCACACACAGCGTGAATCACAAGCTGCTTTTACACTCTGCATGAAGATACTTGGTTTGTGGGTCACATGCTCTTTTCCGCTTCACTTTTTAGTCCTTTACTCTAAGAACTAACAATTACTTCAGCGGCAGCGCACAAGCTTATTTTCAAAGAGATTTTAAAGGCCCAAATTCAAGTAAGATAAAAGCATAATTCTCAACTGCCTTTCCCATGAGTACAGTCAAGAAATTTATATTTCTTATAAATGCAGCACAATATAATGAATAGCAACTCTAAAAATTTTGGAGTCCAAAAAATATATTAATATAGATGAGCTCAAAAAAATCTGAGCTCTTAAGAAATCCTTATCAGTTTCTCATAAAGTATTATAGTTTTAGGATAATCAACACACCAAAAAAGTTAATAATTATAATTTTTTAATTAAAACTTAACAGAGCTATACAGGAACCTGAGGGTGTAATGAAGCCCTGCCTTCCTCCTTCAGCATTTTTTCACTAATGCTGCATATGTACCTTCTTGGCATATTTAAGTTGACATTACAGGTTGAATATCCCTTATCTGAAATGCTTGGGACCAGAAGTGTTTTGGATTTTTGACTTTTTTAGATATGGGAATATTTGCATTATATTTACTGGTTGAGCATTCCAAACATGAAAATCTGAAATCCGAAATGCTCCAGTGAGCATTTCCTTTGGGTGTCATGTCAACCTTCAAAAACTTTCTAATTTTGGAGCATTTCAGATTTTCAAATTAGGGATACTCAAGCTGTATCTTCCTGTTTATTCACAAACTAAAAGTTAATAGGCAAAACCTTCTCTAAATCTTTTGAACAAAAGTGGGACTATATATCTTCCAAGGTAGAAAAATGGTGCAAAACAGGGTGACCGTAGGCCACAGGGTCAGAACCCACAGCCTGTTTACTAGGTAAGAATTACAGCAGAATGAAGTGACTATAGGACAAACAATTTTGGTGCAAGACAGTCACAAATGGCTATGGCATCTGCGATAGCAGCAGTAGGTTTAGTAAACGGAGAAAACCACTTGTGGATAAAACTATCTCCTGATATGTGCATAAGAAATCAATAATACCCCCAAAATTAAAATATTATTATTTTTCCAAACATGTAATTTGCTTTCTCTCTTTGTGGCTTCTTGCTATGTCTATTCAACCGCACACAAGGGGCACTGTGTCCCTCAGTGTTAGGATGGGCAGGGCCACTGCACTGATGGGCAGGTGTGTTCTCAGGACCAGCAGAGGGCAGTAGCCCCTCATTCTGCCTAGACTCCCTCACGGCTTGACGCAGAAATTAGAAAAATGGAGCTTTGCAGTCTGGATGGGCTAGAAAGTGGGTACTAAGGTGAATACTGTATGTGCAAACTGTACATCTGAGAGAGACTCTAAAAAAACAGATTTGCCCAAGGTCACATAGCAAGATGAGTAGAAGAGATGGAAATAGAAATAAGGTTACTCTACATTGTTTCTGTAAGATACAAAATTAAGATATTCAACAAAACAGAACTGTAATGTAACTATGTAGAGAAAGATGTCATGAGACTTTTTAGGGTTTCAGATTCAGTCTAACCTGTGACAGTAGCAGCAGTTTTAGTAAACAAAGAAAATAAGCACCTGTGGATAAAACTATCTCCTGATTTTCATCATTTCTCTGGTTTGAAGAAAAAACTTTCCCAAAGATGGTTTCCCAAACTAGTCTATACAGCACCTTCATAATCTTTTATTTTGTGCAAAGATGAGATTCAATCCATCCTATGGGTGTGAGGGTGGTGGTGGTGGTGGTTGGGAATGCTTCTGTCAAATGACATCTCTCTTTCTTTCCCTGTAATTCTGGCAACAATATTTACTTTACATTTCATAATAATTTTTATGATTCTACCCTAAAGAAACAAGTGATATTCTGCCATGTAATTTTATGAGATGTTTAAGAATGTGTTGACTTCCTTCCTTATCTAGAAAAAATAGCCCTGACAGTACTAGATTAAGCAATACCATTCATTTTCCACAAAGCTTTCAGAGGAAACCCAGCATGGGACAGGATATGAAGAATAAACTCATGGGGTTTGCCAACCAGCAGGCCAGATTCAAATCCAAATAAATGGATACAAATAATCGAAGAGATGAGACGGTCAAAGGAAAGGTTAAGATGTCAGTATAAGGGGCTGTCTGGCTAGACGTGTTTGCTCTCCAGGCCCAAGGCTCCAATTAGGGAGCTCAAGGGGAAACCAGATTTCAGGAAAGAAAGCTAGCTGGCAGGACTCATTCCATAAGCATGTAATGGTCTTAAAGAATAATGCAGAGATTCACTGCCTAAACTGCTGGAGATTTCCTATCCATTTCTGGTCCCTGGAATATAAATGTACCTCATTACATAGTTTGGGGATGGTGCTAACAAGTCCTTTTGTGATTCTATTCTGGCCTGATCAAGTCCAGATATTAAGTCACTTTAAAAATTAATTTTAGAGCATTTTTGGATAAATTTTGGAAATGCTTAGTCTTTAGAAATAAAATAAAGGAAAACAGGAAATAGGAAAAATGTGTATTCAAAACCTGGCTTTGTATCTTAAACATATTTGTGTGGCTGGGAGCACTGGCTCACACCTGTAATCCTAGCACTTTGGGAGGCCAAGGTGGGAGGATCACTTGAGGCCAGAAGTTCGAGACCAGCCTGAGCAACACAGTGAGATGTTGTCTCTACAAAATATAAAAAAAGTTAGCCAGGCATGGTGGCATGTGCCTATAGTCTCAGCTACTTGGGAGGCTGAGGCAGGAGGATTGCTTGAGTCCAGGAGTTTGAGGTTGCAGTGAGCTATGATGATGCCACTGCACTCTAGCTGAGCAACAGAGCGAGACCCTGTCTCAAAAAAAAAAAATTTTGCTTTGTACCTCCTTCCCTCCCTCTGCTTTCTTTAAACAAAGGATATACATTATAGATTTGAAGTCTGCTGTATACCTCTCCTGATCCTATTTCTCTCCTATCCTAGAGGTGACAATTATCCTAACTTAGGTATGTATCATTCCCATTTTGTTTTTCTACTTGTATATATCCACAAAGAATATAAAAGTTACATTGCAGGTTTTATTTTATCCCTTATTCAAGGTTTTCATGGAAGTAACACCAATGTCTATTAACAGGAACAAGGAAATGCTGTATATTCATACAATAGAATATAATGGAATGAGCATACAACTCATATTTCATCTATTTATGTAATATCTAACAAAACTATGTAGTTAATTGGGACAAAACACAGTTGGCTTTTATAAACATACAACTCAGTAGGGACAGAAAGAAAATGGCCTAAAGGCAATGAGTATTTAGGATATTGTCTTTATGAGTCAGTGGGGTTTACAGAACAGTAAGTAATCCATTTAGTTAAACAGAGGTGACTGTGAATATCTACTACGGTTTTTCTTGTTCTACTATCTGATACTCAGAAATTGGACAGTGCAAATATCCTTAAATTCAGAATAGTCTAAACATCTACTGGGTTGCTGAAAAGATCCAGCTATGCAATTTCTGCATGAGAAGTATTATCTACCAGAATTACCCAGTATTCATTTGAAGTACCAGGTTCTGTAAATGTCAGTAGTTGGAATGATAGGATTGAAGTTCATTTTTAAACCACTTATCCTTCTAATGATTCTGTCTTAAGTTCCTTAGTATATAGTGAGAGATCAGAGGGTACATCAATTTCTCTCCTTTGTGGTCCAGAAATTAGTAGAAACCAAATACGAGACTTGTTAAGTCCTTTGCTTCCTGGGGGTTTGGTATTCTCAAAAATATAAACATAATCCAAATTCCCCCTAACCTTCGCCTCCATTTTTGACAGGTTTTAAAACTTTATATAAATGGTACAATATTGTGTTTCATTCTTCAACTTGTTTTTTCACATATTATGTTACTAGATTTATTCAGGTAATAAGAATTATTATAACCAATCTGTACTGAATCCTCATTATGAATATTTATCAACTCACTAATCCTCACAGCAATCTTACGACCCATTGAGATGAGTGCTATTATTTCACCTGTTTAAAAATGAGGAAACTGAGGCACAAAATTAAGTAACTTGCCCAAGGGAACATTGCTAGGAAATGGCACAGCCAGAGCTAGGATTCAAATTCAGCTACAGAGTCTAGTTTTTCAACACTGCACGATTTAACTACTGTGTGGAATTCCATTGTGTGAATATACAGCATTTCCTTGTTCCTGTTAATAGACATTTGTGTTACTTCCAACTTTTTACTATTGTAAACAATGGTGCATGAACATTATCACATATGTCAACTGTCAACTTTTGATTATTGGTTTCAGTATCATTTAATACGCTTGGAAGTACTTGAAAGGGGTTCCAAGAAATATGATAATTCCCATTGTTATCTGTACTGCATTTTGGGGTTATTATACATTAACTAGATTTCTCATAAGAAATTATTTCATGTAGATATTTTGCAGATCCACAATTTAAAAAAATTAACAATAATTCTTTAATACCAGCAATTCCTAGCCAGAGCAATTAGGCAAGGGAAAGAAATAAAGAGCATACGAATTGGAAGGGAAGAAGTCAAACTGTCCCTATTTGCAGACAATATGATCTTATATATAACCCTAAAAGGTCCACCAAAAAACTCTTAGAATTGATAGGCAAATTCAGTAAAGTTGCAGGATACGAAATTAATATACAAAAATGAATATCATTTCTATACACTAACAATGAACTAGTGGAAAAAGAAATCAAGAAAGCAATTCTGCTTACAATTGCTACCAAAAAAAAATACCTAGGAATAAATTTAACCGTGCGGGTAAAGATCTATGAGGAAAACTATAAGATACTGATAAAATAAACTGAAGAAGTCACAAAATAATGCAGAGACATCCCATGTTTGTGGATTGGGAGAATATTGTGAAAATGACCATACTACCAAAAACAATCTACAGATTCAATGCAATCTCTATCAAAATACCAATGACATCCTTTACAGAACTAGAAAAAACAATCCTAAAATTCACACAGAACCACAGAAGACCCTGAATAGCAAAGCAATCATGAGCAAAAAGAACAAAGCTGGAGGCATCATACTATCTGACTTCAAAATATACTACAAAGCTATAGTAACCAAAACAGTATGGTACTGACATAAAAACAGACTCACAGACCAATGGAATAGAATGGAGAACCCAGAAATAAATCTATGTATTTACTGCCAACTGATTTTCAACAAAGACACCAAGAACATTCAATGGGGAAAGGGCGGTCTCTTCAATAAATGATGCTGGGAAAACTAGATATTATATGCAGGAAAATAAAACTAGATCCCTATCTCTCACTACATACAAAAATCGAATCAAAATAATTTAAAGATTTAAATATGAGCCCCCAAACTATGACACTACTAGAAGAAAACATTGGGGAAGCACTTCAGAACATTGGTCTGGGCAAAGATTTTTTAGGTAAGACCTCAAAACCGTAGGCAGCAAAAGCAAATATAGACAAATGGGATTAAATCAAGCTAAACAGCTTCTGTACAGCAAAGGAAACAATCAACAGAGTAAAGAGACAACCTATAGAATGGGAGAACATATTTACAAACTATCTATCCAACAAGGGATTAATAATCAGACTATATAAAGAACTCAAACAACTCAATAGCAAAAAACCCAAATAATCCGATTTAAAAACGGGCAAATGATCTGAATAGACATTTTTCAAAGAAGACGAGCAATGGTCAACACGCATATGAAAAAATGCTCAACATCACTAAACACTGGGGAAATGTAAATTAAAACCACAATGTGGTATCATCTCACCCCAGTTTAAATGGCTATTATCAAAAAGACAAAAAATAACAGATGATGGCGAGGATACAGAGAAAGGAGAATGCTAGTACACTGATGGTGGGAAGGTAAATTAGTACAGTCATTATGGAAAACAGTATGGAGGTTCCTTTGAAAACTAAAAATAGAGCTACCATATGATCTGGCAATCCCACTGCTAGATATATATCCAAAAAAAAGGAAATCAGTATATTGAAGAGGCTTCTGCATGCCTATGTTCACTGCTGCACTATTCATAATAGTCAAGACATGGAATCAACCTAAGTGTCCACCAATGGATGAATGGATAAAGAAAATGTGGTATATATACATAACAAAATAGAAATCAGCCACAATAAAGATGAAATCCTGTCATTTGTAGTAACATAGATGGAACTAGGCGTCATTATGTTAAATGAAATAAGCCAGGCACCGAAAGACAAATATCACATGTTCTCACTCACATGTGGGAGCAAAAGAAGTTCATCTCATGGAGGTAAAGAGTAGAATGATTGCCAGAGGCTGGGAAGGGTAAGGAAGTGGGGAATAAAGAGAGGTTGGTTAATGGGAACAAAAATACAGCTGGAGAAAAGGAGTAAGTTCTAGTGTTTGATAGTACAGTAGTGTGACTATAGTTAAGAATAATTCACTGTATATTTCAAAATAGCTAGAAGAGAAGATTTGAAATGTTCCAACAGAAAGGAATGATAATGTTTGAGGTGATGGATATCCTAATTGCCCTGATTTGATCATTACACATTGTATGCATATATCAAAACATCGCATGTACCCCGTAAATATGTATAATTATGTATCAATCAAAATAATTCTTTACTATCAAGTATATAGTTACTACTCAAATTTATAATTGTTTTATACATGTAAAAAAGTATTTGCTTCTTTTATTTTTGCTGTTGTTACTTTTATAATCAGTTTGTTTAACTACGTGGGTAGGGCCCAAATAAGGTCTATATATTACCATTAGTTTGTATATCACTAGGGTTAGTTTTATTTTATAGGTTCTTTTCCCACTTGCAATTTATTTGTTGAAGAAACTGGATCATTTGTCCTAGAAAGTTTCCGTAAGTCTGACTGATCACTGGTTGCTGATTGCATCCCAGTGATGTCATCTGACATATTCTTTTGCCCTCTGTGTTTCCTACAAATTTGTAGTGGAATCTAGAGGCTTGATCAGATTCAGGCTTGTTTGGCAAGAATACTTCAGAAAGTACTACCATAAGGGGGCATATCTGTTTATCTCTCCTTTTGTTATGTTAGATATTGATTGTCAATGCCTAGATGTACCAATCAATAGAAGTAGCAAAATAGGGATATGTTCATTCTAGCATTACTTTCTCATTCATTAGCTACAATATTCCTATAAACAGAAATGTTTCCCCTTATCAACTGTTTGATGACCCACATACATAGTCTGTATTAGAAAAACACGATAAATACTTGATTCTATCTCTTCATTTATCAGTTTTAAAAACAATGAGTTGTTTTTCTAGCATCTACTAGGGGTGACCAATTAGTTTAGTTTTTTAAGAATTAATATCTTTATGAACTCTTACATTTTTAAACATATTTAAACTATTCTTTAGAAACAAACCAGAAAAATCTATCTATAAGTGTTTGCTGGAAATTTGTGTTTTTATTAACTCAGTGCCAAGCACTATGGAGTCCTTGTGTATGAAGTGTCTATAATCTATATGGGAGATAAGAACTCCACATGGGATGACTGAGGAACTGATAATGTTATTTATACAGCATATAAAGGGCCTGACTGGGAGAATGTAATCAACAAGACTAGTAGACAAAGAACAAGGTGTTCTCTCTGAAGTGTAAGTAAGTGCAAAGGGAGCAATAAAAGAAAGGCATCATTGTGTCCTGGCCCAGGAAATGAAGGGATTTGGTGCATTATAGCTCTTACTACACATACTTGCAAACGGCCCTAAAGCTCAACAAAAACATTTATTATGGCATTATCTTCAATAGCTACCCACCTCTAAAGTTAGCAATTTTAATATCCAACTATAGAGAAGAAAAGTTAGGCAAATGACAGTACATTATTAACACAATTGAATATCATGTTGCCATTAAAGTGGTTAACATGATGACATGCTTCCAAGAGCTTATGCCACATTCCAGAAAACAAGTCAAACATGCTATGATTATGTCTGCAAGTACACAAAGACTGGGAAGAAAAGACAAAATGAAAGTGAAGTAAAGGTAGTGGAATTATAGACAATTTCTTTTTCTTCAAAAATGATTTTAAGGGGCCAGGCATGGTGCCTCATGCCTATAATCCTAGCACTCTGGGAGGATAGCTTGAGCTCGGGAGTTTGAGACCAGCCTGAGCAAGAGTGAGACTCTCTCTATAAAAAAATAGAAAAATTAACCAGCCGTGGTGGCATGTGCCTATGGTAGCTGGGCTTGGTGGTGTGTGCCGGTAGTCCCGGCTACTTAGGAGGCTGAGGCAGGAGGACTGCTTGAACCCAGGAGTTTGAGGTTGCAATGAGCTGCTGCACTCTAGTTGGGGTGACAGTGAGACTCTGTCTCAAAAAAAAAAAAAAAAAAAAAGATTTCAGGGAACTTTTTGTTAAATGTGGCTTAGTAAATATTTCTTTGCTCCCTAAACCCCACAGAAATGACAGCAAAAGAAGAAACTGGTAAAGACACACAGGAACAAAGAGAATGAGAAAGAAGACAACATTAAATTAGTGATGTTAATAAAATTTTAGAAATCAGGAAATGTATTTATAAGCAGTAACAAATTTTTAGGAGCAGATAAAGCTGAAACCCCATACTACTTAGAAAAAGAAAAGCCCTTTTCACACTTCAAAAGGTGAATTTTATGGCATATAAATTATATCTCAATTAAAAATAGAAACAACACAAATATTCATCAACTGATTAATGAATGAATAAATAGGATACATTCACATAGCAAAATATTAAATGGCAATAAAAAGATATGAGGTACACACATGCTATAACACAGATGAACCTTGAAAACATTATGTTAAGAGAAAGAACGCTGTCATAAAATATCATACATTATTCCATTTAAATAAAATATCCAGAATAGGCAAATCCATAGAGACAGAAAGTGATTAGTCGTCACCTAGGGCTGAGGGGAGGGATGAATGGGGAATGAAAGCTAATGGGTACACTATTTCTTTTTGGGGTGATGAAAATATTTAAAAATGAATTGTAGCGATGGGGAATATACTAAAAACTTTGAATTGCATACTTTAAATGAATGAATTGTATGGTATGTCAATTATATTTCAATAAAGCTGTTATTTTAAAAAGATGTTAACAGGGTGTTTTTTCCTTTTCTCCTACTATACTCTCAACAATCAACATAGAGCACTTATCTGACCCAGATGTGTGGGTTTTTTTCTCAGACTGACCAATTCTCCAATATAAACTAGGTATTCCATAATTCAATTCAATTCTGACACAATCTACATGGCGTTTGAGTCAGATCAAACAGGTTAAGGGCTCAGTCCCACAAGACTGCCCACCCCACCCCCCGCCGACTTCAGATGCCAATTGCAAGTCTAAGCCTCTAGAACTAACTGATCAGCTATAAATTGGATGTTCTCATAACCCCCTTCTCAGGTTCAGTCATTTGCTAGAATGACTCACAGAAGTCAGAGAAACACTTTCCTTACTATTGCTGATTTATTACAAAGAATATTTTAAAGGATACAAATGAATACCCAGATGAAGATGTATATAGGGCAAGGTTCAAAAGAGTCCCGAGTGCAGGAGCTTCTCTGTCCCAATGGGGTTGGGTGCTGCACCCTCCTGGCAGGTGGATATATTCGGCAACCCAGAAGCTCTCTGAATCTTATCCTTTCGGGTTTTTATGGAGGCTTTATTACATAGGCATGATTAATTAAAGCATTGGCCACTGGAAGGTGGGGGTTAGTTGAAAGTTCCAACTCCCTAATCACACAGTTGATTCCCCTGGCAAACAACCCCCATCCTGAGGCTATCCAGGAGCCTCCAGCTGTTAGTACACAAAAAGACACATATCACTTCAGCTATTCCAAGGGTTTTAGCAGCTGTGTGCCAGGAAATGGGGAAGACCAAAATATATATTTCTTATAAATTATAATATCACAGATATTAATACAAATTACCAAACCTCACGCAAGAGGAAACAGATAGCTTGTATATCTCCATATCTATTATAGAAATTAAAATTGTAGTTTAAAATCTTTTCTCAAAGAAAACTCTAGACACAAACCACTTTACTAGGAATTCTACCAAACATTTGAGAAAAACTAATACCAATTCAATATAAATGCTTCCAAATCATTAAAGAGGAGGGAATACTTCCTGACCTATTCTATGAGGCCAGTGTTAGTTACTCTGATAACAAAACCAGAAAAAGATACTATAAAAATAGAACAATATATTTTACGATCATAGATGCAAAAAATTGAAACAAAATTTTAGCAAATCAAATCTAGTAATATATTAAAAGGATAATACATCATAACCGAGTAAGTTTATCCTAGGAATGTAGGGCAGGTTTAACATTCAAAATCAATCCATGCAATTTGCCGTAACAAACTACGAAAGAAGAACCATATGCCTCATTAAATGCAGAAAAAGCACTTAACAAAATGCTTGGTAAAATCTCCTGGCATCTAGAAATGAAAGAGAAATTCTTTAACCTGATAAAGGAATCTACGAAAATCCTACAGCTAAATGTCGTACTTAATGGTGAAAGACTGAATGCTTTCCCCCTAAGACTGGGAGGAGCACAGAGATGTCTACTCTTACCATGCCTGCTTAACATTGTACTGGATGTTCTAGCCAGTGAAATAAGGCAATAAGAAATAAAAAGTATCCAGATTGGAAAGGAAGAAGTAAAATTATCTTTATTTGTAGATAACATAATTGTCTATGTAGAAAATCTGCCAGAATCTACAAAAAAGCTACTAAAATAACTGATTTTAACAAGTTTGCAGGATACTTGAGTAATATACAAAAATAAATTGTATTTCTGCAGGCTAGCAATGAAAATTGAAATTACTAAAACAATACCATTTATAATAGCATCCAAAAAATGAAATACTTTAGGAGTAAATCTGACAAAATATGCTAAAACCTGGACACTGAAAACTATAAAACATTGCTGAGAGAAACTAAAGAAGACCAAAATAAATGGAGAGATTGATCTCATTTATAGATTGGAAGATCAGTGTTGTTGAAATGTCAGTTTTCTCCAAATTGATCTAAAGATTTGATGCAATCCCAATTTAAATCCCAGCAGGCTTTTTTCTTTACAGACATTATAAAATTCACTCTAAAATTCATATGGAAATTCAAAGGTTCTAGCCTTTGACTTTAGCCAAAACAACTCTGTAAAAGGAAAACAAATTTGGAGGACTAACACTATCTAATTTCAAGACTTATTAATATAAAGCTATAATACTCAAGACTGATATAAACATATATGTGTACGTGTGCATGTATACACACACACACACACACACACACACACACACGGATAACTGCTTTTTAACAAAGATGCAAAGGCAATTCAGTAGACAAAGGATAATCTTTGTAAGAAATGGTGTTCGAACAATTAGATCATTGATCATACCTAGCACTGTATACAAAAGTTGACTCAAAAGGACCATAGGCCTAAATGTAAATCCTAATATACTATAAAACTTCTAGAAGAAAACACAGCAAAAAAATCTTTATGACCTTGAGCTAGGCAAAGATTTCTTAGATTGGACACTAAAAACATATCCATAAAGGAAAAAAAAATCAATAAATAAGATTTCATAAAAAATAAAAAAAACACTTCTGGTTTTTGAAAGACACTATTAAGAGAATAAAAAGACAAGCCATGGACTGGGAGAAAATGTTTGCAAATCATATATCTGTTAAAGAACTTGTGTCCAGGATATGTAAAGAAACTTAAAATTCAGCAATAAGAAAACAAAAGGTCCAATTAAAAAAGAAAGGCAAAATATTTGAATAGACACTTCACCAGAGATGGTATATTGATAGCAAAATAAGCACATGCAAAGACACTCAATATTATTATTACTCATTAGGGAAATGAAAAGGAAAATCACAATAACATACTACTTTGTATATATTAGAATGGCTAAAATTAAAAACACTGACATGAGAATGTGGAGGAATTGAAACTCTCATATACTGTTCGAAGCAATATAAAATGGTAGCCCTTTGTAAAAAAGCTTATTTTTAAGCTTTATTTATTTATATTTCTTAAAGCTTCAGTCCCCAGCCCTGGGCTGCAGAGCTCTGCTGTACCCCCCATACCTCACCCTATAGAAAAATGGTCTTCCGTGAAACTTGGGAAGGGGAGGACTGGTGGGGGCGCACAGAAGGATGTAAGTGGCAGGTGGGCCAGTGAAGCTTCAAGCTTCATCTGTACTTATAGCTGCTCCCCATTGCTCTCATCACTGCCTGAGCTCCGCCTGCACCCCCTCTCATCCCATGGAAAAATTATCTTCCATGAAACTGGTCCCTTGTGCCAAAAAGGCTGGGGACTGCTGTCTTAAAGAGCTAAACATATATTAATACCTACCACATCATCCAGCCATTCCATTCTTAGGTATTTACCCAAGAAAAAATGAAATATATATCCATACAAAATATGTATATAACTATTCTTAATAGCTTTATCTTTAACAGTTAAAATGTGGAAACAACCCAAATTTCCACCAACAGGTTAATGGATTAACAAATAGTTGTATGGAATGTTACTCACCAATAAAAAGCAATGAACTATTGATACATACAACATGGATGAATCTCAAAATAATTATGCTGAGTGAGGTCCAACAAAAAAGGTCACAATATTGTATAATTACATTTATATATAACTCTAGAAAATACAAACTACTCTGTAGTGACAGAAAGCAGATCAGTGTTTTTCTGATCAGGATGGAGGTGGAGACTGGAGATGGGTAGAGTGAGGGAATACAATGGGGCATGAGGGAACTTTGGGGGGGTGATGGATATATTTATTACATTGATTGTGGTGATGATTCCCTGGATGTATACATATGTCAAAACTCACCAAATTGTGAAGTTTAAATATGTACAGTTTATTGTATGTCAATTATACCTCAAGAAAGCTACTAAAAAAACTTAGTAAAATGCATAAATAAGTTTGGTACATTTATTGTATGAAAATTTACCTCAAAAGAAGAAAATATAGGCTGGGCGCGGTGGCTCACGCCTGTAATCCTAGCACTCTGGGAGGCCGAGGCGGGCGGATTGTTTGAGCTCAGGAGTTCGAAACCAGCCTGAGCAAGAGCGAGACCCCGTCTCTACCAAAAATAGAAAGAAATTAATTGGACAGCTAAAAATATACATGGAAAAAATTAGCCGGGCATGGTGGCGCGTGCCTGTAGTCCCAGCTACTCGGGAGGCTGAGACAGTAGGATTGCTTGAGCCCACGAGTTTGAGGTTGCTGTGAGCTAGGCTGACGCCATGGCACTCGCCCCAGGCAAAAGAGTGAGACTCTGTCTCAAAAAAAAAAAAAAAGAAGAAAATATAAACTCTAATTACAATTCTAGTTATAAACTCCAGTAAATGGTATATACACTGAAGTACTGGAATTATATGATGACTATAATTCACTTTAAAATACATAAAAATGGATTAATGAATGGATAGATATGTATAAAGAAAAGATAGAAAAATGTTAATGCTAGGCTCTAGATAGGTTTATGGATGTCCAACCATAAATTTTTTTCAGTTTTTCTATATGTTTGAGAAGTTTCATAATAAAATCTTTGGATAAAATTAGAGTATTAGTCTTATTAGCATCCAACCAGTAGAAGTTCTAGAAGGAGAAAGAAAATTGAGAAAATAATCAAATAAATGAAATATTAATATCAAAAGAAACACCTGAAGAGTTTTACCATAGTTGTGTCTGAAAAGTAGTCCTCAGGGGTAGGGCAGGGACCTCTGTTTTTTGTTGTAAACTGTAATCTTTGTATATTACTTTAAAAAGCCTTAGAAAACACTTCAAAATGTGGTTACTACATATGGAATAAAAATGAAATAGAAAATAAAGACAGGGCCAGATGCAGAGGCTCACGCCTATAATCCCAGCACTTTGGAAGGCTGAGGTGGGAGGATTGCCTGAGGCAAGGAGTTCGAGACCAGTCTGGGCAACACAGCAAGATCCTATCTCCACAAAAAATTAAAAAATCAGCCAGGCATGGTGGTATGCAACTGTAGTTCCAGCTACTTGGCAGGCTGAGGCATATGTCATGCAGAGTTTTTCACTGCCTAGCAGCCACAGCTATAGTAGTCATCCCCAATACTTCAGAGATTTCAGAAACATAACAAATTCTAACTCCAAACCTGCCAGGGTATGTAGGCTCAGCTAAGATTCAGCACAATCTACTGAATCTTTACTTCCTGAATCTTTGTTCGTAAGCGAGAATTTATAAACCCAAAGTCCTACAAAACCCTCAAATAAAAAGTGTGGCTGATTGTGCTTATTTTTACTATACTTACCAAGGCAGGAAAGTGGCCCAAAGTAAGATTTCCAACCATATGATTTGAAATGAAATGTTTAGGTTTTAACTCTTGATGAATTAGAAAATTAAATTAACTGGGATATTGTGAAGTTTTGTTGATATTAAAATTCTTTGATTTGGCCTCAATCTCTTAGACTTTTACCTCCGTCATTAGGATATACTTCTATAAAGACACCCATTAACTGAATTCTGGTTCACAAGGGGCTGTTCCCTAGGCTTTTACTACTTAATTAGATGATCTATACTGTCTCTTTCTTCTTTTTCACACGATTCCTCCTGAAGCAAGGGCAATTTTCTAAGTAAATTGTTTTAAAACCAGATCTAGAGTGAGGGAGTTGCAAATTCATAACAAGGTATAACATAACAACAAGTGGGGATGGAAGAGGAATTGACAGCTACTGGTTCCAACGCGCAAGTCACATTGGCTTGTACCAAACAGCATATGTTCTAAAGTCACTCTTACGCCTCTGCTGATGGAACTCAATATTGTTCCTAGATAAAAATAATAGATTAGGCACTCTAAAAATGGCTTTGGCTTTTTGATGCTAAAAAGTCTTATATCCCACTTGACCAGAGATGAAAGGAGGACTGCCTATCTAGGACTTGGGGAGTCTTTCCAATGAGCTGAAGCAATCACTAAAAAGTGATTTATGTAGTTT
Source organism: Indri indri (assembly GCA_004363605.1). NCBI lineage: Eukaryota > Metazoa > Chordata > Mammalia > Primates > Indriidae > Indri > Indri indri. The sequence goes on along the minus strand of RJWJ010003528.1, from coordinate 67,272 downwards.
GTCACAAATGCCTAAAGAGATGTGGATTATTACAGTATAAAAATATTAACTCCCAGTCACAAATAATGGTTGTAGTCATTCACCACAGTCTGATAATTCAAAAGGTACATAAGGAAGCAAAATTAACAAGATTGTGGTATTACCGTGCTGACTTCATTTCAGGGTAGCTCTGCCCATGAAGGTAGGAAGATCTTGTATGTAAAACGCTCAGCACAGTATGTGGCACTTAATACATATTTGGTAAACAGAAGCAGCAGCCAGGGGCTCAAGGTGATAGTGGGGGCAGTGGCATAGTTGTACACGGTCATAGTACAATAGCAGAAAGCCCATGTGGGAAGTCATGGATATCTCTGGAAAATAGAAGCACCTGCCTAGGTAGAGGAACGATAAGCAGTTTTAGGGATCTGCATGGGCAGTGAGGCGTGTATGTACCTAGAAGGCCGGCTATGATCATCTAGCTCCAAATGTTCTGTATTTAATAGGTCATTACTATACTAGGATTGAAAAAAGGAAAAAGGTAAACTCCTTAGAAGAGCAAATTTTCTTGTGTGATTAAACTTCAGGGTTTAAATCCTCTGATTAAATTTGGATAATGTTACCACTATCTTAGAGACTACTCTAATGACAAAGAGAATCTAAAGGAAAAGCATGATTAGTAAACTGATTTCAAGTGATTTTTAACTTGAATTTTTATTGCCAAATAAATAATAGTGAATCTAAGAAAAATGAACTTATATTATTTTCTACTTCTTACTGGATAAAAGCAGAAACTGCAGTACTATTGAATTACAATTTTGTAGGACATCTCTTCCTTTCTTAATTTCCATCTACTCAACTTTTCCAGAGATCAAAAAAAAAAAAATTATTATCAGAGTTACAAAAAGCAAAGTCTTGAAAGTATTTCCTATAAACAACAAAATCAACATCTTGGGCCCAAATTTTCAAATTTCACTGATATTTTGACGAAAAACCCTTTAGACTCTTGTCAGGGACCAAATAAAGACTCAAATTGTAGGTTGCATTCATGGTACAGTCAACTGTGGGTGCATTTAAACTGTAACTGTTACTTTAGTGCCTATACTTTTTAAGGGTTTTATTTTGAAGCTGTGGTCTTCAGAGAATGAGTGACAGGCAGCCAATGTGATTCACTGAGGTAGTGCCTATGCAAAGTGGAGGCCACAGAGCAGTAAATACTGGGGTTGGGCCTTGAATAGTTTCTAACTTCTAGAATATTCTCAGATGAATCACCCAAGCTCCTCACTTAAGTTCATCACAAAGATAATACCTCTTGACTGGCATGTGCATCTAATCTGTTTTTGAGAAGAAAAACTTAACATTGCAAGCTGAATATAAAAGGGGGAAAATTTTAAGAAGTATGTCTCTATTTTTGAGAACAGTTCTTTTTCAACTTTAACTTTACTGCTTCTTATTTTAGAAAGATTCCTTAAAACCGAGCCTTTAGAATGAGGAATAAGTTGTGTACCTAATAGCCATTTCCTAGGAGAAAGAATTATCTATTGAATTATATACACTGGGTCAAAGTTATCCAAGTGTTTGCACAGGTAAGCCAACAATTATATGCAGAATTCTAGAAAATGAGTAAACAACAGTAATTATTTGGCCAAAAATAACCAAGGCAGGTCCAGTGCTAAGAATAAAAGGCTATAAACCTACATTAAGCTGTTCTAGCACTGGAGATGATTTTCAAGCTTTAGGGGATCATTTCTCACTTCCAAGGCCTTTAGGAACACCACAAAATCCACATTCCTTCTACCCCCATCTCCTCTATTTGTTAATGTTTAAAAGTTTACTTCCATGTTTCATTTTTATAGTAAAAGGCCTAGTTCCTACTAAAAAGCAAATATTGCTACAGGCTTAGGGATACCTTCACCCAATTGTCCATAATTGAACATGAGGGAAGGCTTTGGGATTAAGTTTCCATAACAGGGTAAACAGACCAGTCATGAGGGAACTGGAAGTCAAAAGCAGGAGAAAATAACAGGGCCAGTGAGGGTGGAAAAAGGGCATGGAACCAGGGTGGGGAAGTCATATATTTTCCCAATTTGCCTGGTCAGTCCTCCCTGAGAGGTCCAGTTTGGGTGCTTGGAATATACTGAACAAGGTGCCCAATTCATGGAGGGGTGGAAGGAATTAAAATTCAACTTACATAAGTGGTAATAGATTCTTCTGCCTGTTAATGCTTGTTAAACTTAAATCATTTACTTGCTTTGAAGTATAGACTCACTGAGTTAGAAGAAACCTCAGAGAGAGTTTAATTTTTTCATTAATACATGGGGATGCTGAGATAAATAGAAGTAAAGAAACAAAACCAAGGTCATATAGTTAGTTAGAGAAGTACTAAAACCAGAAACTGATGTTTTATAGGGAACTAAATAATCTGGTCACATCTTTCCTTTCTTGACTTCCTGAGTACTATTCACTCATGTAGATATTATCCTGCAGGTAAAACAGGTAACTGTTCTGTGTACTGAACAGGCTTTTTGTTTCTCACTGCCGTGACATCAGTCAGGCTGTTTCTTTCACTTGGAATCCCTCCTTCCAATCCTTAATGGTTAAAATCCATTCTCCAAGGGCCTAGTCAAATGCTGCATTTTTCAAAATGCCTTCCCTGGTTGCTCCCTCTTTATTTCCTGTTATGAACTGAATGTTTATGTCCCCCTCGAATTCTTATGTTGAAGCTCTGACCTTCAGTGTGGCTATATTTGGAGTAGAGAAGTAATTAGGGTTAAATGAGGTCATAAGGGTGAGGCCCTGATCCAGCAGGATTAGTGTCCTTAGGCACCAAGAGCTTGCAATCTTTCTCTCTGCATGTACTGAAGAGAGGCCATGTGATATAGTGATAACACAGCCATCTGCAAGCCAGAAAGAGAGCCTTCACTAAAAACTGAATTGGTTGGAACCTTGATCTTGGACTTCTAGCCTCCAAAACTGTGAGAAAATAAATTTCTAGTGTTTAAGCCACCCAATCTGTGGTATTTTGTTATGTGCAGACTGAGATACTATCTTATGTAGAACTTTGTTTATAGTTCTCTAACAATTTTTTTTAATTTCAAAACATTAAGGGGGTACAATGTTTTTGTTACATGGATAGCTTTTGTAATGCTTGAGTCAGGGCTGTAAGTGTGCCCATCACCCAGATAGTGTTCGTTATAACAGTTAAGTAGGTTTTTACTCCTCCCCTTCTCCCCCCTAACCTCCCTTCTTGATTTCCCATGACTTTTACTTCTTTCTGTGCCTATGTGGGCCCATCAATTAGTTCCAAATTATTAGAGAGTGCATGCAGTGTTTGTTTTTCCATTCTTGAGATACTTCACTTAGGATAATGGTCTTTGGTTCCATCCAAATTGCTGCAAAAGACATTAATTCATTTTTTATGGCTGAGTAGTACTCCATGATATAGATATACCCCATTTGGTTAATCCACTCATGAATTGATGGGCACTTGGGTTGATTCCACATTTTTGTAATTGTGAATTGTGGTGCAATAAACATTTGAGTGCAGGTGTCTTTTTGATAAAATGACTTCTTTTCCTTTGGGTAGATACCCAGTAGTAGGATTGCTGAATCAAATGGCAGGTCTACTTTTAGTTCTTTGAGAAATCTCCATACTGTTTTCCACAGATGTTGTACTAATTTGCAGTCCCACCAACACTGTGTAAGTGTTCCTTTCTCTGCATCCGTGCCAGCATCTATTGTTATTAGACTTTTTAATAAAAGCCATTCTAACAGGGGTAAAATGATATCTCATTGTGGTTTTAATTTGCATCTCCCTGATGATTGGTGACCTTGAGCATTTCTTCATATGTTTGTTGGTCATTTGTCTATCTTCTTTTGAAAAGCTTCTGTTCATGTCTTTTGCCCATTTTTTAATGTGGTTGTTTGGTTTTTTTCTTGCTGATTTGAGTTCTTTGTAGATTATTCTGGATATTAGCCCTTTGATGGATGTATAGTTTGTGAATATTTTTTCCCACTTCTCTAACAATTATTTCAATCAATTTTGTATTACATTTAGGACTGTTTTTGCTCAAAAATGCATTGAAATGCCATATTAGAACCTTTCTCAGGATTATACAAGATAAAACAGCATCTGACAGATTTTAGTTGTGAAACTGATAAAACATAATAACAGAGTATTAATATTTGTATTACAACAAAATTGATCAAGGTACAGAGGGTTTTTTTTTAAATAAGTAAACTCTACTGTTTTATAAGAACATGCGTAAGTTCCTATATTGCTCCTATTCTTGCATGCTCATTACGAGATAATATTTATTAAAATGCCAACAATTTATTAGGTTTTAAAAACTAAATACTAAACTAATAATCAAGTAAAAAATAATTTTTAAAGTTTGTGTATATATAATCACTCTCCTAATAGCCTTTGAGGGCAAAGAGTATGTCTTGCACATCTTGACATCAACTCAAATGTCTGGTTAAAAAATCTTAAATACAGGTATTGGATGTACACAGAATGCTTGTTAATTACATATTAATATGTAAATTACATAATTTAAAGTTTAATTACATACTTTCCAGGGGTTTCCTTCTAGGACTACAGTTCTAATTCTATTAGTTGGAAATGCTACCCAAGAGTATAATAAAAACAGTTAATTTCTCACAGTCATTCCAGATGGTTCTCTGACTTCTTGGTAAACTCCTGCCATCAATATTGAAACACTCCTATGACCGAGGGTTGCCCCTGCTTTCATTTCCCCAACACGTAAGCCTCCCTTCGAAAGTGGTCTCTTTATCTTTATGTCTCTCATGTCATGTAAAAATCTATCACTGACAAACAGGGACAACTGCAAAGCTGCAGAAATTAAAAACAGACCTCCTGAGTTAGGTACAAAATGTTTGCACTTTGGACATAAAGGGAATTTGCTGAGTCACTGAGTCAAGTATTTATAGCACCACATAATTTATTCTCTGCTGTAATAATTTCTTCTGTAATTCAGCAGCTCCTCCACAAATCCCCATCAAATCTATGACTTCTCAAAAATGCTAACAATGCTGACTAATAGTGAGGAAACAGTGCTACCTAAGCAAAATCAAACTAGAAGAATACTCTGTTTACAAAGTTCTTTTTAGGGACAAGTAGTTAATAAAATCTTTGCTTTTGCTATTCACAAAGAGAGTCATGAGTTTTGCATTTTCCATTCTTTTCTCAATTATGTTATCAGACTGTACCTCACCAAAAGTTTTCTAATTCCTATCCTAAGACTAGAAAGTCTTGCCCTAAATGAAAATATTAAGGTATACTGAAAACCAACATAATCAAGTAAGCCCTGTGACTTCCCAGAGCAGGAGACCAGGACTCTCAACGGGCCTCACAAAGGTGGAGGATGTTGACATGAGTCAACAGGGGCTTTGCCATTTATCAGCTGTGGGACCTTGACTAAGCTCTGTGAGCACAGGGACTGTATATCTTTTTTATTCTTCAGTGTGTATCCAGTGACTGATGAATCACATAGTCAATCAGTAGTTGAATTCATGTCCTGTTCTTCACTTACCAAATATTCATTGTGTACTTAACAGACATCAGGTATTATGCTAAATGCAATATATGACATCTCATTTCATCCTTAGTTATCTCCATTTGAGAGAAGAAAAATAAAAGTTCATACAGTTAAACATTTGTTTAAGAGCTCAGGATGAGCCAAGATTCAAATCCAGATCTTTCAGGCTCCCGAGTTTAGGCCTTTTCCCTATTATAACACATGAGAATTCACAACCAGAAGCTAAAAGCTAGAGGTTGTAAAGTGGGCATCCCATTAGCTGCATCTGGCTGCAGATGTGTTTTGTTTTGGCTGTCTAGGGTTTTAAAAACATGAAACCAACATTAAAAATAGAAAGATTTGAGGAGAGAGGGTGCAAGACAAGTAGAGACATCAGTTGCCAGACATTCCCAAAAAGAAGAAAAAATTTCAAGTGAAAAAGCATAGCCCAGGTGAAATACTGAGGGAAAGGTGCCAGAAATTACCCTTACCAGGGAGCTCATGGGAAGAAGCTGTGGAGGAGATCAAGAAGGAACAAGATTTTGGTGGAGACTGACCCCAAGAGATTTGGAGTCTGGTGGAAAGGGTCAGTGGGAGTGTTTACTTTTCCTCCCCTCATGCCTTTGGCAGTCTGCCAGCTCCTGATCTGTTGGAGAGCCCTTCTACCCTGACGAATCTAGGTGCTGTTGCCATCAGTGACCTGAGGGCTTCTTGGGAGTGGAGCACTGGCCTACAGGCCCACACAGGGTCACTTCCCCTCACCATAGACCTGAGCGGAGACTGCAGGCACCAAATTGTTTGCATACATGCTGGGTACCTCTATTCTGCCAGGCAACTCACAGTCACTTCAGTTTCCTTGTCACTGGATCCTACACGTATGTTCCCTAGCACGGGCTTGGACTGTGATGTCCACAAAGTACAGGGAGACACAAAAGCGTGACAGTATTTCCAGAGTTCTGATCTGTAGGGTGGGCTGCCCCAAGGGAACTGGGAAGTGCCAGGAGTGCTTTTTAGGACAGAGGAAGGTGGAATGTGCACTCTCCTACACCTGAGAGCCCCTGGCTCATGATCCAAAGTTGGCTGCACCCCTCCCAGTGGAGATGTGGGTGCAGAGAGGAGTCTGTAGGGTAGGAGAGTGTCCCCACCCCAGAGCAGAAGCAGCACTGGAGCCTGGGAAGGGACATGGAGACAGGGACCTCCCCTCCTGCAACCAGCCAGTGCTGCAGACATAGCTGCCTCTGCTCCCAAGCATGAGCTTTTGGCGTGGGTGTGCTGTGGGATGGCCAGTTCTAGGCTTGCAGTGGTGGGGAAGTTAACCCCCCAGTAGTACTCTACTCAGCACGCCCAGTTTTGTATGGAGGGTGCGGCTCATTTCCTTCGTTTCAGGGACAGGCAGCATTTTTGCAACTGTCTCAACCAGGGAATCTCAGCCCTTGGGTCTCGGCATCACTGGATCCACAGCCAATGCTCCCCAGCATCTACTCAGATTGCAGCATCCTTGGGGGACCAGTGGGTTCCAGGGGAACTGTGGGTCTCCTGGAGCTTGGGCATTCAGAGTGGGCTGCTTCCAGCTGGGAAGACAGTACAGCACACCAGAGGGCCCCTTTGCACAAAGGAGATCAGGGCACCAGCTCCCCCCTATTTGGGGCCTTCTCTTCCTCCTCCCATCTCCCACTCCCAGCTGCCAGGCAGCCACAGCTGTTTCCACTCAGGACCAGCAAGGGTTCCACAGAGGATGATTAAGCCAGGGCACTTGGGAGTGGCGGCCCTGCCTCTGACAGAGCACCTATTACATCCGGGTTTCCATAGAGCTTGGGGCTCACTCCTTTCCCTCTAAAAAGCCAAAGCAAGCACTTGATGTGCCCCAAGGACACAAACTGCTGCCTCCGCGGAGGGAGGATGTGACTAGCAGTCTTCTCCCCTCTCAGCTGCCTGCTATTTCTAGGAGGAGCCTAACCTCTCTGGAGGCAAGTCTCTGGCACAACTACCCCTTCCTCACCAGAACACTTCTTCGACAGCCCCCAGCCATTGTGGGAGACCAGCATACACACAGAGGTTTATGCTTTCTCTGCTACCTCTGCTGAGGCCAGGCCAGGAAAGGTACGAGGAACTAGGGCACTTTACTGCACCCAAAGGACAAAAGCTACTGCCTCTGCTGAGGAAGGGTCAGGCTAGCAGTCCTGTCCCTGAGCTGCCTGTCTCTTCTCGGAGCTGCCTATCTCTGGGAGGAGGCCATCATCCCTGGAGGCAAGTCTCTGGCACGACTACACCTCTCCTACCAGAACATTTTAGCCACAGCCCACAGCAAGTCTGATAGCCCTGCATACAGTAGGTTGAGCTGCCTCTACCACCTCTGCTGTAGCTGTGCCGGGGTGGGATCTGGGAATCTGGGTGCTTTTGTGTCCTCTAAGGACAGAGACCACTGTCACCACCAAGAGAGGAGGTGTGCATGGATTGTGTGCCTCACAGCTGCCTGCCTCTGCTAATCTTGTCAAGAGGGGCCTGCCCCTCCAGTTGTAGGCTCACAGTGCATCCACCATTTTCCTGCCTGAGCATTCTTCTGGGCCAGGAGATCATCCTGACCCTCACTATCACAGCCAGTCCCTGAATTCAGGGAGGCTTGAAGGCAAGTTTGCCAGCCTGGTCTTGGTCTAGTCCCCCTACTCCCAGGACTCAAGCACACCATCCAGCGGCCTGGGGGCTTGGGACTACCTAGTCTACCACTGCTGGCACCTGACCACTCTCCCAGAGGTCTGAGGTCTAAATGACTCAAATTGCCAGCAACGCTATAGTGGGTACCTACCTGCATGAGAAGAAAGACAGTGTATTTCTCTCTTTCTACATTGAGCAGCAGACTTCTCGGCAGAGAAGAACAGGTGAACTGCAAAGCTATCTGTTTTGAGCTCAGGGAAGAGATTCCAGATGAGAAGCAACCAGCATAAGAACTCTGGCAATATGAAAAAAATAGGCTGTTTTGATCTCCTCAAAGGATCACACTAGCTCTCCAGCAATGGACTTCAACCAAAAGGAAATTTTTGAAATGTCAGACATGGAATTCAAAATACGGATTGCAAGTTAGCTCAATGGGATCCATGAGAAAGCTGAAAACCAACACAAAGAAATCAAATAAGTAATTCAGGACATGAATGAAAAATTCACTAAAAAAGCCAGATATTTTAAAAAAACACAACATAACTTCTGGAAATGAAGGACTCATTTAGGGAATTTCAAAATACAGTGGGAAGTTTTAACAACAGACTAGACCAAGCAGAAGAAAGAATTTCAGAGCTTGAAGACAAGGCTTTCAAATCAACCTAGTTAGTTAAAAATAAAAAAGAGTCAAAAGAAATGAATAAAGTCTCCAAGAAATACGGGATTATGTAAAATACTCAAACTTAAGAATCTGAGAAAGAAGAAAAAAAGCAAAAAGCATGGAAAACCTATTTGAGGGAATAATGGAGGAAAACTTTCCTGGTCTTGTCAGACATTTAGACATCCAGATAAAAGGAGGTCATTGAACTCCTGGAAGATTCACTGCAAATAGGACAACCCCAAGGCACATAGTCATCAAACTGGCCAAAATCAAAGTGAAGGAGAAAATCCTACAAGCTGTGAGACAAAAGCATCAAGTAACTCACCATGGAAAACCCATCAGACTGACAGCAGACTTCTCAACAGAAACCTCACAAGCCAAAAAGGACTGGGGTCCTATCTTTAGTCTTCTTAAACAGAATAACTGTCAACCAAGAATTTTACCTCTCACAAAACTAAGTTTCATAAATGAAGGAGGAATAGTCTTTCTCAGGCAAGCAAACACTACAGAAGTTTGTCACCACTAGATCTGCCTTACAAGAAATGCTCAAACATGCTCCAAACACCAAAAAGAACAGCTAATAATCACTAGTGTAAAAACATTCAAAAGTAAAAACTCACAGCTCTTACAAAACAGTAACACAAGGGAGAATACAAGGCAACTAGGTAACGATCAACATGATGACTGGAACAATATCTCATGTATCAATAGTAACATGCAATGTAAATGGTTTAAATGTCTCATTTAGAGGATACAGATTGACAGAATGGACAAAAAGACACAACCCAAATATCTGCTAGTTCCAAGAAACCTGTTTGACTCATAAAGAGTTGTACAGACTCAAGGTAAAGGGGTAGAAAGAAATATTCCATGCAAATGAAAACCAAAAGTGAACAGGAGTTGCTATTCTTATATCAGACAAAATAGACTTTAAATCAACAATAAAAAAAGGACAAAGATAATCATTATATAATGATAAAAGGATCAATTCAATGAGAAGCTATAACAATCCTAAATATATATGCACCTAACACTGGAGCTCCCAGATTCATAAAACTAAAACTACTAGACCTAAGAAATGAAAAAAATAGCAACATAATAATTGTGAGGGACTTTAACAATCCACTGACAGAACTAGACAGATCATTGAGGTAGAAAATCAACAAGGAAACCACTGGACTTAATCAGGACTCTAGAACAAATGGACCTAATAGACATTTACAGAATGTTAAACTGCAGATTATACATATTTCTCATCAGCCATGGAACATATTCCAAGATAGACCATATATTAAGCCACAAAACAAGTCTTGGGAAAATTTTAAGAGTCAAAATAATACTATGTATCTTCTCAGACCATAGTGGAATAAAAGTAGAAATCAATTCCAAGAGGAACCCTCAAAACTATATAAATACATAGAAATTGAATAGCCTCATACTGAACAATCTTTGGGACAATGATGAAATCAGGATGAAAATTAAAAAATTTTTTGAAATGAATGACAATGGCCACACAAGCTACCCAAATCTCTGGGATACATAAAAAACAGTATTACATACTTGTAACTTTGACTCAAACTGTGCAAAAGCAATTCATGTAACCAACATGTTTGTACCCCCGTAATATTCTGGAAAAAAAAGAACATAAAAAAAAAAACATACTAAGAGGGAATTTCATCACACTAAATGCCTACATCAAAAAGACAGAAAGATCAAAAACTAACAACCTTAAGGAACTAGAAAAACAAGAGAAAAGCAAACATAAAGGTAGTAGAAGATAAGAAATAATACAGATCAGAGTAGAACTAAACGAAATTGAAACCAAAAGAAAAAAAAAACAATACAAAGGATTAATGAAACAAAAGGTTGGCAGGTTCTTTGAAAAGATAAACAAAATTGACAGACCACTAGTTAGATTAATGAAGAAAAGAAGAGAGAGGATTCAAATAAGCCCAATCAGAAATGAAAAAGCAGACATTACAACTGATACCATACATATACAAAAGATCATCTGAGATTACTACAAACACCTCTGTGCACACAAACTAGAAAATCTAGAAAAAAATGAATAAATTTTTGGAAATACACAACCTCCTAAGCTTGAATCAGGAAGAAATGGAAATTCCTGGAACAGACTAATAATGAATAACAAGATTGATGGTAATACAAAAATCTCCCAATAAATAAAAGCCCAGGACCAGACAGATTCACAGCCCAATTCTACCAGACCTACAAAGAACTGGTATAACATTGAGAAGGAGGAAATTCTCCCTAACTCATTCTATGAAGCCAGTATCACCCTGATACTGCAGCCAGGAAAGGACTCAACAAAAAAGGAAAACTACAGAGTAATATGTCTCATGAACACAGATGTAAAAATCCTCAGCAAAATAATAGCAAACTGAATCCAATAGGATATCAAAAAAAAATAATAATAATAATTCACCACGATCAAGTGGGTTTCATCCCAGGGATGCAAGAATGGTTCGACATTTGCAAATCAATACATGTGATTCACCATATAAACAGAATTAAAAAAAAAACCATATGATCATCTCAATAGGTGCAGAAAAAGCATTTGATAAAATTCAGCACCACTTCATGATAAAAACTCTTAACAAACGAGGCACAGAAAGAACATATCTCAAGACAATACAAGCCATATATGACAAACCCACAGCCAACACCATACTGACTAGGGAAAAGTTGAAAGCATTCCCCCTAAGAACTGGAACAAGACAGGGGTGCCCACTTTCACCACTTCTATTCAACATAGTACTGGGAGTCCTAGCCAGAGCAATCAGGCAAGAGAAACAAATAAAGGGCATTCAAATTAGAAAAAAGAAGGTCAAACTATCCCTGTTTGCTGACAATATGATCTTATATCCAGAAATCCCTAACGACTCCTCCAAAAGACTCCTAGAATTGATAAATTCAGTAAAGTCTCAGGTTACAAAACTAATGTACAAAAATTCAGTAGCATTTCTATATTCTAATAACAACCAAGCTGAGAATCAAATCAAGAACTCAATATCATTTACAACAGCTGCTGAAAAACCCCAAAAACCTAGGAATATACTTAACCAGGGAAGTGAAAGATCTCTACAAGGAGAACTACAAAACATGGATGAAAGAAACTGTAGATGACACAAATTGAAAACATCCCATGCTCATGGATTGGAAGAATCAGTATTGTTAAAATGTCAGTACTGCTCAAAGTTATTTCCAGGTTCAATGCAATTCCCATCAAAATACCAGTATCATTTTTCATTGAATTAGAAAAAACAATCCTAAATTTCACATGGAATCAAAAAGAGCCCAAATAGCTAAAGCGATCCTAAGCAAAAAAGAACAAATCTGGAGGCTTCACATTACTTGACTTTGAATTATACTATAAGGCAATAGTAACCAAAACAGCATGGTACTAGTATAAAAGTAGACACATAGATCAATAAAACAGAGTATAGAACCCAGAATTAAAATCACATACCTGTTACCAACTGATCTTTAACAAAGCAGACAAAAACATACCCCAGGGAAAGGACACCCTATTCAATAAATGGTGCTGGGAAAATTGGAAAGCCACATGCAGGAGAATGAAACTCTCGGCATACATAAAAATTAACTCAAGATGGCTTAAAGACTTAAAAGTAAGACCTGCCACCATAAAAATTCTAGAAGAAAACTCAGGAAAAACTCTTCTGGACATTGCCATAGGCAAAGAATTTATGACTAAGACCTTAAAAGCAAATACAACCAAAACAAAAATAAATAAAGGGGACTTAATTAAACTAAAAAGTTTCTGAAGTTTCTGCACAGCAAAAGAAATAATCAACAAAGTAGACAACCTATAGGAGAAAATATTTGCAAACTGTACATCTGACAAAGGACTAATATTCAGAATCTATGAGGAAGTCAAAGAAATCAGCAAGAAAAAAAACAACCCCATTAAAAAGTGGACAAATGACAGACATTTTTCAAAAGAAGATATCCAGATATCAACAAATACATGAGAAAATACTCAACATCACTAATCATCAGGGAAATGCAAATTAAAACCACAATGAGATATCTCCTTACCCCTGTCATAATGGTCATTATTAAAAAGTAAAAAAAACCCAATAGATGTTAGTGCAGATGCGATGAAAAGGGAACATTTATATACTGTGGTGGGAACATAAATTAGCACAACCTCTATGGAAAACAATAGGGAGAGTCCTCATAGAACTAAAAGTAGATCTACCATTCCAGCAATCCCACTACTGGGTATTTACCCAAAGGAAAAGAAATCATTATATCAAAATATGTATGTTTTATCACAGCACAATTTACAATTGCAAAGATACGAAATCAACCTAAGTGCCTATCAACTCAGCCATAAAAAAGAATGAAATGATGTCTTTTGGAGCAACTCGAATGGAACTGGAGGCCATTATCCTAAGTGAAGTATCTTAGGAACAGAAAAAGAAATACTGTGTGTACTCACTTGTAAGTGGGGGCTAAATGATGGGTATACATGGTTATAGAGAGTGGAATAATGGACTTTGGAAACTCAGAAGGAATGAGGGATGAAAAATTACCTATTTGGTACAATGTACACTATTTGGATGACAGATACACTAACAGCCCTGACTTCACCCTTATACAATTCATTCATGTAACAAAAAACCACTTGTACTCCATAAATCTATTGAAATAAAAAAAGGGATTTTACATAACATCTAAATGTCAAGCTTCTTTTGAAAAATTGAAAGATGTGGTAGCAATGTTCCTGCATTCCTGCATAGTAACAACTGCTGCAGCTCAGCAATGGCTGCCCCTTAGATGGGGTATGTGCTCTTCTTTCAGCCTCCTTAATCATTTGCATTATTTGTTTGGTCTGTTAGGCATTTGGTTTGTAACTCTTGCTTGCTACTTGTCAATGTGGATCTCTCCCTAAGTACCCTTATCAATATTTGTCTATTATGCTAGCCTACTAAGTGGATTCTGTTGCTCTAACCTTTCAGTCCTCCCGAGCATCTTCTACACCGCTGTTAAGTTTCTGAAACATAATTACATCACTGCCCTTCTCAAGAATATGGTATTGTATACTCCTTAGTGACTACAGAATAATATTAGTTTAAACTCCTTAACATAACATTCTAGGCATTCTGTGATTTGATTCCAAATTACCTTTCCTGTCATATTTTCCACATCTAATGACTACGTATATTGAAGCTACCCTAAAAGGAAGTGTCAATTGGTCTTCTACAAAATTCTGCCCTTTTCGACATTTTTATCAATCGCTTGCATCACAAGTAGTATGATTTTCAAATGTAAGTAGAAAGAATAGGAAATACCTATAATTTATTTATAGCCATCCTCAGAGATGCATGCCTTAATCCTTTTACTGTCTACAGAAGCCTTTGGCAAGTGCTTACCATGGAAAACAAAAAGATCTGGGTTCAATGTTGGTTTTAAGATTACATACAATCATAAACATAGAGACACTAATGCTCCTTTGTCTTTTTACAACATAATAAGCATTCCTAAAACATTTTTGGATATAGAATCTCATTTTTTCAAGTCCAAGAAGAAAAACAGGATGACAGATAAAATATTTAAATGAATTGGAGCAATGATTAAATAAAGTAAGATCTGCATTTGGACAGAAAGCTCTCTGCACAGTGCTGGCAGCTAAGGATAAATTATACTATAACCATGAACATTTTTCAGAGCACCAAAGATGTGTTTAGCACTCTGCAGGGGGCTGAGATGGTAATTCTAAAAGGTACTATGACATACAAGGTTTAAAACACTGGGATGAAGCCAATGAAACTGAGAACATAGCTATTTTAGGAAGAACAAATAACTGTTAATTGTTACACAGCATCCCATCTCCCATAACTACAGAAAGAGTTATGCTGTAAAAATTTAACGTTTATTAATTCCAAATAAGGTGATTTTGTCCAGATAATTTTTTTACTCAATCCTTCTAGAGGATTCAAATTCCACTCCTGTTGGACCGATTTCTCATGATAACACTTTGGCATGGGGCACACGCCCAGATGTCAGCTGCGATGCACTTCCCAGAAGTCATGTCAGCTTCAGTTAACTTTCTTGGACGGGAAAGAGAACAGATTTTAGGTTTGGCCAAGTATAGCCTCTACAACTGTCTCTACCTCCCCACCTCCCCTTGCAAATGAACTTATTTTTGTAAGAAAAACAATAAAGCAAAAATGTGTCATGTTTCCACAGTTTTCCCGATAACATCACACATCTTTAAAACATAATGAGTCACATTATCAAACATGTAATTGGGAAATCAATTATTTAGTAAGTAGACAAAAATTCCAGACCAATACAAATGTCTCCTTAATTTGAGAGATAGCAAGTGGCAAAATGTAAACAGCAGCCAGAAAACATTTAAGTACTCTAGGGCTTGCTTGAGTGAAAACAAAATTTTTCATTATTTTTTAACCTTAAGAATTTTGAATTAGTAATTTTGTTGTTAATTTATAGAAAATTTCCTCAAAAATTCACAGGTATCAGGATGAACAAAGCCAGTAAAATTTTGATTATACTCATGAGGAAGAAGAATTGTTAATGGCGACACAACATCCTAATCACAGAAGGCATACAATTATATAACTTCAGCAGATATTAGTATTTGTAATATGTAAAGTAATTTAGTATTGAACCACTGACTAGCATATACTATATATAGTTTTGTTTTTGTGAAACTTCTAATACAGTTTGAAATATCTTCTCTTGCACTAATCGATACCTCTTTTAAGCCATACTTCATTGCAAAGTTAATAAAATATTTTTTAATTCACATTGGTTTCCTTGTCCAAGTACCTACAATAGCTCCCTACTGATCATATCTGAACTTCATAACCCAGCATCAATGATCTACATAATGATAACAATATTAAACTAACACTTCCATAGCACTTACTATGTACCAGTTTCTATTATCTATTGTTGTGTAAAAATAACAGCCAAAACATAGTGGCTCAAAAAGAACCATTTCATTATCCGATGGTTAAGTGAATGGGTTCTGAATTCAGATTACCTCTTAAGGTTACGATTGTGAGGATTAAATGGCATGGTACATGTAAAGTCCTTAACATAGTGTCTTATACCCAGGAAGTGCTCAATCAATGCTAGATAGTATTATTATTACTGCATTTTATGAGTTCTTTTTCCCCAACTCACTTATAATAAATTATAAGTTCCTCAAAGACAAAGGCTAGATCTTCTCTGTTCCTCATTTAGACAACGAAAGGGTTCTGAACACGAAGAACTAATGAATATTTTTTTATTTGAATCAACAGATAAGACGAATTTTAAGTGTCCCTCATTTTTCATTAACCTTTTCATTAACCTGTTTAGAATTCTAAACTTACAGGCCTGAACAACAGGGCACTAAATTATTTTTTGGAGACTGAAATTCCGAAGTCCTCCCACCCTCAGCCTGAGAGTGCTGTCTTCACCATCAGTGTCTACTGGTGAAGTATGTCATTGAGCTATATTAAACATCAGCATTTACACAAAAGTGAATGGCAGACTATTAGGGTTTTTAAACCCTTAAACACTTGTGAGTCTAACAACTGTGGTACATTTAAGACACTGATGTCCAGGCCTTACCCCCAGAGATCTTGGTTTCTACTGCCCTTCCATGGGGCCTTTGCATCTATTGTCTTTAAAAGCCTTCCAGGTGATTCTAATGTGTGATTTCTCCTTATTCCAAGGTTGCAAATTTCACTTTTCTTGCAGCACAATGGAAGAGAAATCAAGCACTTGTCTCAGAGCTGTGGTTGCATAAAATGTTAATACCCCTGTTCGCCAGAAGCCTGGCTCGGAAGGGTCCCTATCTGCTCAAACCCCGTGGGAGGCCTTGCAGTCTGTGTCCAGTTTCTGACTTCCCACTTACACTCTTCCATGTGTTTTCTAGGCTAAATCAAGAATTAGCCACTTTTCTCCAATTGTTCAAGGTAATATTCTGGGGAAGTAAAATTTCACTAAATTACATATTCAATCATGTAAACACATTGTGAACATTTTGTGGAAATACCCTAAGGCAGTAAATCCACAAGCCAAAGATTTTTGGGACATAGACATTCAAACAGTGTAATTACTTCCCATTATTGAACATAATGCCAATACTCCTGAGTGGCTCATGAACTTTTAATTGTCTTAATTCAAATTTTTAACATATTCTTTAAATAATTTATAATCTATATTGCATAGTGTTTTCTTTCAACCCTCACGTTGTCCATGAATAAAACTCTAAGCTAGGTCTATATACTTCACAATCTTTTTTTATTTTCTTCACATTTTATAACAGATGGGACAGTGAGTAGAAATAGCAGAGGTCTTACTGGTTCTGAGAAAAATCACAGTGGACATTAAAGCTTGCTAGTTTCTTTTTCAATTTGGTGGGGCATAAACATTTTATATTATATTCTATACATGGTGATAGCAAAGTAAGAGGTATACTTTTGGAAGAAATCCACTTTTTTCTAAAAAAATGAAATTTTCATCTTTTACGTTATTCTGTTGTAAAATTATCTATCTATCTATCTATCTATCTATCTATCTATCTATCTATCTATCTAGGGTCTTCTTCTGTCATCTAGGCTACAGTGCAGTGGTATCATCATAGCTCACTGCAGCATTAAACCCCTAGGCTCAAGTGATCCTCCTGCCTCACCCTCCTGAGTAGCTGGGACTAAGGTGTGTTCTACCACAGCTGTCTAATTTTTAAATTTTTTGTAGAGATGGGGTCTCACTATGTTACCTAGGCTTGTTTCGAACTCTTGGCTTCAAGTAATCCTCCCCCTCAGCCTCCCAGAGTGCTAGAATTACAGGTATGAGCCACTGTACCCAGACCAAAATTTTATTTTTAAATGTGTATATCAGGAACTATTTGACTGCCCTGGAACCCTCCAGCAATAGGATCCAGGATGTCAGCTGAACTAAGGATGAGGCAGAATCAGAAATAAATCAGGCTCATACAGGACAACCTCTGCAGCTTTGCCCCCTATTTTCCAGCGTGACTTTCTGGCAGATGGGATGTCTCCTCCCTTCAGTGCTACCTTTGTGCTCACCTCCTATTATCTCAGAATTAGGGAGGGAAGGGTATCATTCCTTTTGTCAAACACAGGGTCCCTTTGTCTGTCTGTTGGAGGTGTCACCATCATCTAAAAAAGAAAATGTACTTTGAGGGGCCAAAAGAATAAATCGAGTTTCATGCAACTAAAGAATAAATTAGAGCCTGGCTTTAGTCATAATAATGTTTCCTTTCTCATTGTTTTCTTGCAAAATAAAAGATCAGTTGGTTTTTAATAGCATTACATAACCTACTAAAAGACTGCAAATAAGCAACTTTCTTTAATCTTCTATTCCAAAGTAGGAATTCTGCAACTTCACTTGATCTCCTCCGTGTATTTCTCTTGTGCTGTTTCACTCTTTAGCTTTCCTTCCTTTTGTCATTCCACAGATTTTTCCAACTTTCTGACCTCTATTCTTTTTTCTCTTCTCCCAACAGGGTTTAGTAGTTATCTCTCTGCACAAACCTCACAAATTTATATTTTTAACTGGACCTATCTTTCAAGTTAAAATTCTATAATTCTCATTGTTTTCTGGATAGATCCACACAGAAGTCCAAGCTACAAACTGACAGCTTGTAGTTCTTTTGTGTTTAGTTTTATTATTAATAATTAATTAGGAATTTTTTTAAAAGGTGGATTTCTGTTATCTTTTGAAAAGCAGAAGATCTGGCAATGCTGTGTGCATATTTTTTGCCTGACAATGAATAAATGGAAGTAAATGGCAGATGTTCCTTTAACATGGAGCAAGCATTGTCTAGTTCTGTACAATTTCTACTTCAATTATTTAGATCACTTTTCTGACTTCTTAAAGCATTTGAGTTTGTAATCTTGTCAAGACGGATATGAAGAATAGATAGCAGACCTGACTAGACCTTTTAGATTCTTTCTACCCCAAAGTGTCAAATGTTTATAGATAGCCCACTTCTGAACACATGTTTGTTATGGTACCTTTGGGGAGTTAGTCAGATATTTTGTTTGTTTTCAGTTCAAGTAATCAACAAATGACCTTTTAGTAGAGAGTGTACAGCCTGATAAGTAGAATGGTATATGTGTGTGGTGGTGGGGTGAGGAGAGGTAGGAAGAGTTGTTCTTATGGAGCAACTGGAGGGTTATCCCAAAATTCTCTTGACCCAAGAGCAATATACAAATCGTGTTCTCCATTCTCTTACAACTCCACCTCACCCATTATTGATCTGTCATTACCATGAAAACTCAGCATAGAGCTTATAAGAATTAACTGGACAGTTGGTTTGAGTGCTGATTCTTATGCCAGACAAATAATAATGATGTCTACCTAAATGATTTCTGATTGGCTTTTACCATATTCTTAGCACTCCGTGCGGAGTTGTGCTGAGCTTGACAAGAGGAAGAAGAGGAGCATAAGTTGTAATAACAACAACAACAAAATCAGCAGCAGTCATTAATATTTATTGAAGGCTTGTTATGTGCTGGGCAGTAAGCACTTTACATGTACTATCACATTTAATCCTCATTAACAACCTTATGAGGTAGATTCTATTTATCACCCTTATTTATAGTTAAAGACACTATAGTATAGAGCAGTAAAACAACATGCCAAATGCCACAGAGCTATTAAGTCCCAGGCAGTCTGACTCCACTGTCCACCCAGTAGATGGTAAGTTTTGTGAAGGCAGAAGGAAGTAGTGGTTAAAGGGATGGGTCCTGGAATTAGAAGAAACTGGAGTGTGAAGTCTATTATTGTTTTCAAAGAACATCTTTTGGCTTTGTTGATCCTCTGTATTGTATTTTTATTTTCTCATTTCATTAATTTCCTTCATTCATTATTTTTTTCCCTTCATTCATTATTAAGCACTGATTATGTTCCAGACACAACCTAGGAGATGGGGATCCAGCAGTGAACAAACGAAAATTTCTTGCCTTCGTGGTGCTTAGATTCTAGCGGCAAGACACACAGAATAAATAAAATAAATAAGGTAATGCATGTGATACACATACATACAGTAGCAGGGAAGGCGGAGTGACAGTCCTGGAAAGCAATGCATGAAATTTTAAATAGTGTTATCAGGATAGGTCTCGCTGAGAAAGTGACATTTATTCAAAAACATAAGAGAACTGAGAGACAAAATCATGGAGTTAATTTAGTAAGTGCCTCTGAGTAAAATCAGAAGCAACTGGAAGGTTCTGAGCAGAGGAAAGACATGATTTGACTTAGGTTTCCAAACGGTAACTATGGCAGCTGTGTTGCTAATAGGATGCAACGGGGCAAACGTGAAAGCAGGGAGACCATTAAGAAGGTAATAATCCAGTTAAGAAAGTTGTGATTTAGAAATTATTTCTTTAATTAACAAATACAGTATGTTTACAAATTTCTATTTCTTCATCCAGTACCAGATAGGCTCTGGGTTCCAGATATTGCTAGATGTTTTTAGGTTACCTACAATTTTTGCTAGCACCAACATACTACCTTAGATTCCTACTTCCTTCTCATTTTTCACCCTTGAAGATTTCTTTTACTTTCTTGTGCTTAGTTATGCATTTAATAAAATATTTGTATTTTATGCTACATTTTTAGTGTTCTATTGCTGGTGGTGGTGACTACAGGGAGGGGTGTTTGAGAATGTCCAGTATGCTATATTCCCAAAGTGGAAGTTTTTAGGTTTGAATTCTGCCTTTTCCTATTTACCAGTTGTATAACCTTGGCAGGTTATTTAAATTTCTCTAGATGCCATTTCCTCAAATGTAAAATGGAGATGATAATCTAGATCATAAGATTATTGTTAAGATCATGAGCTAATGCATATAAACTGCTTAGCCACAATGCGTGGCACACGGGAAATGCTTAATATATGTTAATAATCACTATCCATCATCATCATCTCCATCCTTGCAGTATCATACATAGCAGGTACTCAACAAATGATTGCTGAAGTGATCTGTTGAAATGAGTTACAAATGGCAACGAGCCTAGTGGGGAAGATGTACAGCTGGTTTGTCTCTAAGTGTAGCTCATGACCAGAACCAACTGTATAAAAAATGTTGTAAGAAGAAATCTTGCTACCCACCTCCTTTAAAAAAGTGAATGGGTTAGTCTCCTTAATCATTGGCACACTCCTCCTGAAATAACTAATAGTAAGCAAAATAGTGTGTCTGAGGGAGACATTGAGAGACTTTGTTGAAATAAATTTTTCTACCAGGGTGGTTAAAGTAACTTTATAAGTCATTTATAAGTAACCGTGTCCCTTCAAATCTTATTTGTGCTACTGGTTTATTTAAACTTTTTAAAAAGTAATAGGAACGTAGAAGTAAAATCCTTGTTTATACAACAACATTCAGATGCCTTAACATGGTTCTTCATAGTCTAGTGACAGACTACCTTTTCCTCCTGCCTCCACCTCTAGTCACAATTCCCTGTAAGTAATTCAACGGGGTTTTCTCTGCCTGTAAAATTTATGTCTTCTCTCTTTTCACTCACTCTTTACCTCATCCTCACCTGTGAGACAAATGCCCATTTATCTTTCCTGGGCACAGATGTCACAATTTCTTCAGGGTGTTCCTTGGTTCATCAGGAATTAATGTATTCTTATAGTACTTAGATTATATCTGTTTTAGAACACATATGCTATTATTTATTTTACTAATCTATCTTCTCTCTAAGGGTGTGTATTCCTCAAGGGCAGAACCTTGACTTGTTCCCTTTGTATTTCTAACACTTGGGACATGGTAGTACAGGAGTTCAATGGCTATTGAACTGAACTCTACTAAATTTCTTTTGGAATAAAGAACAAGTCTTAGTAGTCTGCCTCATTTTCTGAAGAATGAACAAAAGAGTCCAAATCTTTGAATCATATGAAAACAGTTGAAAAATTCAGAAAAATACTCCACAAAAGTTAAAATAATAAAAACAAATTTAATATTAATATAATAAAAATACTATTAATTACTCACTGAAAAATACAATAATATCCATTCTAGAGCTTCTGAGTAAAGTGGCTTATATCCCTACTTTAAATAGTGAATATAAACTAATCTTAATGAAGAATTGTAATAATACAGTTTCTTAGAGGCAGAGGTTTTCCAGGAGCACTAGAAAGGAGTAGCCTTTCAAAACTTGAAAGAAAAACTGAGAGAAGCAAGGATGTAGTGCTGAAAGGGAGGGGGAGGGGGAGGAAGAAATGTTAAATTGTCCTAAGGAACAAGAAGAAAATGAAGGGAGGAAATAAAAGCAAGACATTCATTCTCTGGCTATTCTAAAATTCTCCCAGCCAGTCACGGTGGCTTACACCTGTAATCCTAGCACTCTGGGATGAGGCAGGAGGATCACTTGAGCTCAGGAGTTTGAGACCAGCCTGAGCAAAAGTGAGACCCTGTCTCTACCAAAAATAGAAAAAATTAGGCAGTTGTGGTGGTGCATGCCTGTAATCCCAGTTACTCAGGAGGCTGAGGCAGGAGGATTGCTTGAGCCCAGGAGCTGGAGGTTGCAGTGAGCTATGATGATGCCACTGCACTCCAGCAGGTGAAAGAGTGAGACCTTGTCTCAAAAACAAATCAAAACAAAACAAAAATTCTGCCATGCTGGAGGCATCTGCTGTAATAAACATATTCTCATCTTTTCCAGGCCAAATTTGGATTTGGCCAGCACTGATGCCTGTCTTCACTCTCATTTTTCTAACTTATTTTTAAGATTAATATTTGGTTTTACATAAGAAAAAAAGATGGGGAAAAAAAAAACAAAAAACAAAACCCTTCATCATCCTCTCCTTCCCCTGCCTTTTTTTTTTTTTTTGGCAAAAATGTAATCCTTTGAGAATTGTTGTAGGAAATGCAATGTATCCAGATCATGAAGTCTGAGAAAAACAAAATTCTTTTCCTATTTTGTGATTTTTAAGAACCTTTGTTATCATTACCAATTAAAAATCACTGCTGAAATATCTATTTTTCATATTACTATAAAGATTTTTCTTCTAGCAGCAATCTTAACACTATGGAAGTAGGTTTATTTGGATTCCATCAACTAGAATTACCTTCAAACTGTCACACCTACAACAGGACAAATAGGGTCCATCATGTTAATGATGGAGGCAAAGCCAGCATTCAAGGAACTTCTAAATTTTCAGAGAAATGAAAAAGTGTATTTAGTGTCATTAAGTACTTCGTATGCATTCTATTAGAAATATGTGAAAATTGGAAACTTACGAATAGTTATGTAACAATACTTAAACCATAACATCCTCACCTTGTCCCCTCCAAGCCAAAGCTTAATGAAGTATCCTTGCTGGATATATGGGTGAAAATGGCCAGAGAAATGAGAGGGTATGAGTGATGCTAATTCACTATCTTTAAGCAAAAAGACAGAAAATGTTCCCAGAGGTATGTTTCATAAATTGGGACTCATTTGAAAAACCCTATTATAGTTAAAAAACAAGAAACAAACATGAGCTTTGATATCAAACAGAACTGAGTTTGAATCCTGGCTCTGTCATTTACTAGCTAAGCAGTATAGATCCTTTCTAGGACATATTTTCTTTATCTTAAAATGGAATAAAACTTCGTTGAGTTGAATTAGGTACTACAAGCCAAATGGATCATCTTGTACATAGTAAGAATTCAATAAATATTAGCTCTCTTGATTATTCCTGTCACCTTCCTCTGGACTCCTGTTCTTCACCATGTTCTATTACGTAAACAGGCTTATACAAGAAATATTAGGCTTTGACATGAAAAACACACATAATAGATTTCGGTTAACTCGTACTGGGTGGCAGGGCTTGGGGGAAGAACTAGTGCTGGAGTCCAGTGGTGGCAGGAAGGTCACCACTTAGGAGATAGCTCAGGAAATTCTGTGGCTCTCTATGCTTTAATGTTTACTTTCTGCTTCTCCAACTGATTAGGTAAGTTAGGTTGACACAAATGACTTTTTTCAGGTAGCGTTAGACAGATTTTCTGATTGCCCTCAATTTACTTGCCATGAGCTTTTATATTTCAAAATGGAAATAATAACTTGGTCTAATTATTTTATTACATTTGGATAAGCTGGTGGATGTTCAAAGTCAAAGACAAAGACAAAGTCAAAATTTAGCAATAAAGAAATTAAAGAACTGTAAAATCAGGTAGACAAAAATGTAAAATTTATATTTCTTCAAGCTGAGAAATCATGCTTTACATTTCACATTTTGTCCTAATGTATTTATAAGAGAATTAGTTTAATTATATATTATAAATGAATTGGATACATTTTGTAATAACATAAAAGGTAACCTATGCACTCCAGGTGTGGAAAATTCTTGATTAATAATTAACAGTCCTGAAGGAACCTTCTAACAACATAGGTGAACCTCAATAGCATTATGCTCAGTTAAAGAAGCGAGACACAAAAGAACATATACTGTATGATTCCATTTGTATTAAACATCTGGAAAAGGCAAATTTACAAAGTAGATTAGTGGTTGTCTGGAATGGGGAGTGGCTGTAAATGGGCATGAGATTTCTTTTTGGGGTGACAGAAATGTTCTAAAATTAGCCTGTGGTGATGGTTGTAACATTCTGTAAAAAATAAAATAATTAAAATATATATACTTAAAATGGGTTAATTGTGTGGCATATACATTATACTTCAATAAACCTGTTCATAAAAATAAATCTGAATGGCTAGATACTAGAAATTTTTACATGCTGAAAGAAGTGAGAATTTTGAAGAGAAATTGTGTTTCTACTGAGAACAAGCACCTGCATGACGCTCTTATTCTGAAGTAAGATGATAATGCAATTTAATGCAATTTACATTGCCTTCCTGAATTAACAAATCCAACGTGCACCAATAATTTCCCATAAGATACAGATTTAGAAAATATCCACGAAATCAGTGTGATCTACTTTCTCTAAGCCCTCTGTGTCAGTTATCAATGCAGTACCTCCTTCCTCCAAGGCTATACTTTTTTGCCCTGCTTTGTGATACTGGAATTGGATCTTACAAACATTTCTCCTTTGCCAGCAGGCACAATATTAAGCTTTGCCAGTAAAAGGCGTTAAAGGGACACTGAAGTAGGAAGTGGCTTCTCCTCCTGTTTCTGGTGTGCTTTTTCCTTCTTGCTCCTGCAGCAGGTACCTGCTAGTGGTGTGTGGGACACCCAGAAGTGCTTACTATCTATAAAGTTTCAGTGGTACTCCAATTGGTGG
The DNA here is from genome assembly GCA_004363605.1 of Indri indri. NCBI lineage: Eukaryota > Metazoa > Chordata > Mammalia > Primates > Indriidae > Indri > Indri indri. Next base: position 42,190 of record RJWJ010003528.1, on the reverse strand, counting down.
CTTCCTATCAAGTTTCACTGGCACCCCAGAAGCCTCACTGGCATCCTAGTGGGTAGTTTCCCAGCAAGTCTTACCAGCATTCCAGCAGGCTGTTTCTTGCTTGCCAGTCTTGGTCTGTGGCACCTCAATGAACTTCTATGCCATCCAGCGGCCAAAACAACACCTCTTCAACAAGATCTGAATCAGCCTAGTTCCACGGAGGGGCCCTCTTCCAAGTTGGGAACTCTGCTTCAGCCCTAGAAGTAGTAGCTGTTCCCTATATCCTATTCCTATATTTTTTAGAATTCCCTTTATCTCTTAGTAGTTAATCCCCTGTTACTACTTAATAACTCCTTATATTAAAATTTCGCTGTTCAAATTACTAGTGTGGCTTCTGGCTCCTGACTGGACCTTGACTGATTCACAACCAAACCAAACCAAGCCAACCCAACACAAACCAAGCCAAGCACAAATAATCAAATCCATAAACTCACCCCTAAAATGTAAGTTTGCATTATGAGTTTCATAATACATAGAAACAGCATGGCATTTAGCCAAACTTGTTAACTTACTGCCTCCCAAAGCAGACTATGCATGTGGCTGAACAGTGAGTCAGCCTGCTACCACAAGTTTATTGTTTCTTCTTGCACATTTCAAAAAGATATATTAAATGCATTGTTCAGCATGTGGTTATCTAATTCTTTACAAGTCTTTCCCAGGAAAAGAGAGAATAAGGAGAATTTGCTAAATTTGTTCACTATAAGAACTAATCTATTTATCAAAAGGCATTGATAAGAGAACTGTAATAAATAACAGAATTTTAAAAATCACTTTGAACATTCCAGAAAGTTCTCAGAAGGTTCACAGAAATTGTCAGTAAAGTTAAACTCTAATTTCTGTCTCAACTGACGTCATTCATTCAATAAATATTTACTGAGCAGCACTGGGATATAGCAGCAAAGAAGACAGACAACATCCCAGCCTCATGGAATTTACTTTCTGTGGTAGGGGAAAAAACAAACATGTAAAAAAAATCAATACATAACATAATTTCAGGTGTTATAAACTGTGATAAAGAAAAATAAGGCAGGAATGTAATGGGTGTGGGTGCGACTTTAGGAGATGATTTAGTGTTCTATATTAAATTTCCTACACGTAGCATGCAATAAATGTTATAATAAATATAACCACAGATATGTCCTACAGATATTAAGAGGACAGCATTTATGTAGTTCCATAGTAAATTAAATTAAATACATTTTTATAAATCATAACAAGCTTATATAGACCAATGAAACTTACCCTATAGAAAGCACTAGTCAAAGGGAGTAATGCTGCAGCAATGTTATATTCTTCTAAACTTGAACAATCCTTAAACAAAACAAAGACAAATGTGCATTATTAGGATATTTATCAGAAATCACAAATATATGGAAACCAAAATCTGGGATCTATTATAATATTTACTGTCCTGTGGGTTTTTCACTTTTATTCCCAAACTGTCACTAAGGTATAATTAGGTAAGCTTGGGGGGGGGGGGAATAAAAAAACCTGGCCCTGAAGCATATTCTTTTAGAAATGAGGTAAAGGTACATTCGAGAAAAATATCATTTTCATAAACTATTGGTGAGCAGCTACCTTTACTCTCCTGTTCTACAAAGATTGTGTTAAAAGATATATAATTTACATAAAAAATTTTGGAAGAGGTTTTGGTATATCTACCTACTGTACTTAATTGAGTTTAAAATACATTTCTTTTTCACATTTTAACATCTCTGAGATTGAGATCATCTTATAATTGATTGGAAGTATTTTTTCTTTCTTAGTGTTACATAAAAAGGGTATCTTGTAGATCGGACAAAAAATCACTGATGCTAAAACCCATTGAGTGAAATGTTGTTGGGGAATAGCATAGTCAGAAAATCTCAGTGGGAATGTAAAATGGTGCAGTTTCTGTGGAAAAAAGTATGGCAGTCACTCAAAAAAAAGAGGAAAATTAAATGACTATATGCTCCAGCAATTCAACTTCCACATATATACCCAAAAGAACTGAAAGACTCAAACAGGTTTTTGTACATTCATGCTCATAGTGGCAGTATTCACAATAGTCAAAAAATGGAAGCAATCCAAGTGTCTGTTGACAGATAAATGAACAAACAAAATGCAGTGTGTGTGTGTATACACACACACATACACACACACAATGGAACATTAGTCAGCCTTAAAAAGGAAGGAAATTCTGACACATGCTACAACAACATGGATGAACCTCAAGGATATTATACTAGGTAGATATTTGTATACAGTTATACTAACTAGTCCTTCCTCTGTCAGGTAGAAGGGCACAATGTGAGCCACAGGGAGGCCAAGACCTGGAATACTGCCCAAGGGCAGCAAAAGCTACAACTGACCCTCTTTCTAGAGGGTCGATTAAAGCCCCACTCTTGGACAATGTGGTTATCTCCATCAAGATGCAAATTCCTCATCAATCAGTTATTTCATGTTTATATGAATTGATTTTAAACTCACAAAGCTGAAACTTTAGATATCAATTATTCCAGTGCAATTCCTCTACTTTCCAGATTAAAGAGGCAGGTAAGTCAGCCACAGAGTCATGACTGGAATCTAGATTTATCTACCTATCAGTGCGGTATTTTTTTCTCCAGACACTGCCTTTTGTACTTGATTGCTTTCCTTCTATTTTTGAGGGAGCGGATAAGAATTTTTTGAGCTTCTAGCACTAACTTTGGAGTGTGAGGGTGGGAGAATAGGCCTAAACTGGAGAGCAATGGGAGGTGCACTGGTAGCAGGGACAAGTGCTCCAGAAAATAGGAGGGAGAGTCAGGGGACAAAGTGGAAATACAACATAGACAACCATTGCCTATTTCAAAATACTACTGGGGATGGGGAGGGTGTAGTACTGCCTTGAGAAAATAGGAAGAAATGTGCTTCCATATCTCATGGCCTAGAAGTGGCAATATACTCTAAAGCCAGTTTTGTTAGCATGAGTACATTTGGTACTAGGATCTGCTAAGAGAGTTTTCAGTTGAATTTCATGTATTGTCAGTTCTGAAAAACACAGTTCAGAATGCAATGAATGTTCAATTCCAGGAAGTATTGAAACAATCCTGGTTATGAGACAAATTCCTGCAATAGAAAGTCATTCTCATATAGCTCACATTCTCTGATCCAATTTAAAAAACAAACTAAAAGACTCAAATTTCTTATACTATACAAAAAATAATACTTTCAGTTAATTCATCACATTGAATAAATGTTTATTGGATAAAGGAATAAATGCAAGGAGAGTAATGAGGAAAAGGAGCTAAGGATAGAAACTTGGGAAAGATATATATTTATGCAGAGGGGAGTAAGGGAAAATCAAGATGGGAAAGGAGAATTAGGTGAGAGCAATATCCCAGCTGTCAAGAGAAGAGGAAATGACCCATAATGTTACAGAGGAAATTTAGTAAAATGCTTCCGAGGAAATTTAAAATGAAGATTGAGGAAAAAGCCAAGAAACTGGTGAATAAAAGAGTCATTGGTAACTTTTGACATGATTGAAGTAGGTGAGTTGAGTAAAACAAAAGACCCTGACTGTAAATGTCCATAGTTGTGAAGGAAATGAAGGTAATAAGATGGTCACTTAAAGAGTCACATAAAGAGGTTTTTCTATCTAAATGGGTAGTTTAATGAATCTTGATAGTGCTGAACCAGATGAATACTAAGATTTTATTCAATCCTTTGATGCTGTGAGAATTAGAAGGGTCCCAATTACACCAAGAAGGAAAATCCAGTGGAGGAGAGGAAAAAGAAAGATCACTGGTAGAGTAAGGTCTCTCAGCTATGTCCAGTAGTCAATATGGTCCCCATTCCTAAAGCAGGGTTAGACTGGAAACATCGCATTTACATAAAAAGCAAAAATGTAGAATTTATATTAAACAGCAGGATCCCAAAAAATAACAGCAAATATAACTTATGAGGAGAAAGAAGCTTGGCTCTGCAAAGAAGACCCAGGCCTTCCTAAGAGATTCTTTATGAGGGACAGAGAGAGTGGGGGAAGCTCCTTAAACCGTTCTGTCAACACTAGCTCTGTAGAGTATTGATAGCTGTTACTTGGGGGGAAATCGGGGAAATACTGAGTAAATAAAATTAAACAAGTTTTTCTTCTATTTTCTAAAAAACTGCAGGGCTTCTCAGGGTTTTTAACTGTGAATCTACGAGGGGAATTTGGTAGGCGGCATTACCAAACCCAATTTCACTAAGAATATTTTTAAAGAAAGTAGTGGTAGAATATATTTTGTAAAATGATAATTTAAGATCATCAAAAATCTTCTGAGAGAATTGCAACCACAGGATCATTTTAAAATTTAGTTATGGACTTTGATTTGTAGACTTTTAGTCATTTTCATATTGTGACAGTCACTTTTGTTGAAGATAATTAAAAATGATAGATAAAATATTTTAAAATATTTAATGCAAAGCAATGAATTGGCAAGAAAACAAGGAATACTCAGACCGAAATATAAGTAGTAACTTAGAGAGAAAAACAGAACACTGAAGCTAAATTTTACCTTTGGAAGAATTTGGTGAGCAAATCTGAGTATTAGTTTTGAACTTGAGGGACTCAAGGGATAGAAGACAAAGCCTAGCACTTGAACTGGACTAGTAGGGCCACCTAGGCCACCAGATGAAAAGTCTGAGATGTAAGACGATAATTGAGCAAAAAAAGTGATAAATATGTGGGTAAATCTAAATATACATTCATATATAAAAATGACAATATTGTCTTTTGGTAATAAAGAAAATTAAGATACAGCTAAAATGTACAACCATGATAGCACAGACTTTGTAAGGGGTGGATTGGAGTTGGATTTTGATAAAGTGAGCTTTTTAAATTTCTGTATTATCATTGAAGGAATAGAAATAGAAATAGAATAGTTTATAACTTCCAAACTAGTGAAGGAAAAAATGGAATAGGAAAAAAACTCCCAAAACCTCAACCCAAATGAAAACGAAAAAGAAAAGAAAAAGAAACTTACAAAAGGGAAATAATCAGAAAAGTACAAAATAAGATGATAGGAATAAATACAAATATAATTGCACAAATGGACCAAAGGTTCTGGTTAAAAGACAAAGATTGTCAATTTAATCAAAAACAGAATCTAAATATTTGTTGTTTAAAAACAACATACTTATAAGGTAAGGATACAAAAAATTTAAAGGATGAAAAAATATGTACCAAATACCAAAAGAAGTTGCGGTGGCTGTATTAACAATCAGACAAAACAATCTTTTAGGCAAAAGGCATGAGTAGATATAAATAGAAGCACTACATAATGATAAATAGCTCAATCTACCAGAAAGATATAATGATTTTAAATGTGTATAAACCTAATAACTTAGTCTCAAAATACACAAAGCAACAATTGACAGATGCAAGAAGAAAAACAGATAAATTCATAATTGTATTGAAAGATTTGAATATATCACTTAGTAACTGACAGATCAAGCGAGTAAAAAAAAACCAGTAATCCTATAGAGATTTCAAATACTTTAAAAGTTAGAGCTAATATATATATATATATATATATATATAAAATATATATCACTATGTACAAAAACCAGCTTGATCTAATGGACACTGTACTCTTAACACTGAACCCACAATTGTTCACAGGGATTTAGAAAAACTGATCTCATCCCATAAAATAAGTGTCAGTAAACTTCAAAATCTTTTGACTCATACAGATACAGTTGTCAGATCACAATGCAATTAAGTGTCAAATCATTAATGCAAATAAAGTACTTAAAATAGTACCTGGCACAGAGTACATACTCAATAAATGTTATCATTATTGTAAGGCTGGTGGTGGACACCCCTACCCTCCCTAAAGAAAAAAAGAAAAGCCCACAAACAACTGCCAGGCTCGGCTGAGTTAAAAAATAACCACACCCGGACGTTCACCCGGATAAAAGAAGTTTCGGTCCCTGGGGTCCACAAATACCACCGGCCCCTCCTACTTCTCGACACCCACCCTAAAACTGCAACAAAGAACTCCCCACTTTTCACGCCAAAATTCTGCGCCCAGAAAACCCCCATCCCCCAACTCTAAAACATACATAAGCCCGCTCAAAACTCTCGGGCGGCGCGACTTCTCGGGCCCCACCTCTCGGACCGTGAACCTCGCCCGGAACGGGACGCTCTTTCCCCCCTCCCCCAATAAAGCCACGTTGCTGCTTCTTCATTCTCTTCGTCTTTTCTTTCTCCCCGCCGCTAAAAAAACTTTGCAATTATTATCACTGAGGCTAGAAATGCTTAGCATATTACAATATATTGTAATTATCTATTTACTTGTCTGTCTCCTTACTAAACTATGAGTAATTTGACAGCGTTTTTATAGCAGTGAATAAAAAGCAGTTACCAATATTTATGGCAAGCTGTTGAATGAGTTAAGCCTTTTTACAATGTCACAAAGCCAAAAGATCAGTAGAAACAAATGATCTCGCTGGGTCTCAGATTTCCAGAATGAGTGTTGAGAGTAATTAGAAGGAAACTCCTTTGAATAACAATTCTCTTTCATTCAACAAATATCTATTGAGTGCCGCATCTACTGTGTGCCAGGCATGTTGTAGCTAATGAACTCAGGAAACTCTTCATCCCAAAAAGGAAAACAGATGACAAACAAGAACATGTTTAAAAGGGCTGAGACGGATTCATGGCTGAATGGGATACATCCTTAAATTTGAAGGACACAAGTTCTTTCATGATGTCTCCGCGGGGACCTTTGTTGGAGTCCAATTACTAGTTGGATAGACCTTAAGTTAGATCAAGTAATCTTTGATTTTAAATTCAAGAACATGAGTTTTAGATATAAAAAGAGTGACTTAAAACTGAGTAACATTTCTTACTCCGTCACACCTCTAGAAATAAGTGTGTGTGAGAGAGGAGAGGGAGAAAGAAATATGAATCAATGAGGATACCCTTCAAAGAGAATAATAAAATTAACTGAAAGATGACTTTGAAGGTAGCCATTACCTCGGAGTCATGTTTAAGTTTTTGTTTTAAAATATAGTCACACCATGTAGGAAAACACCATACCTTTTTCCTATGTGGTATCACTGCATGGTCTCCATCATTCCATGAGTTTTATAAAATAATCCCAAAATACAGCAAAAAGTGTGAATCATTTTTTTCTTCCTGACTTCTTCCTTACCCCCTTAGGACACTGCTATGCACAAGAATGTCATTTGTGTCCCAGCACATCTGAATTTCTTTAACAGAAATGCCTTGCATGTTTCTGAAGACTGTCATGAGGCCCAAGGCAATAAAGTTCAACAGACTTGAGCTGTAATCTTCTCCCAAGGAAATGGTTGGGATGCCAAGATGCCTTTTGACTTTGATTTCACAGCAGGGCTTCATTTGTAATGATGCTGTCCAAACTTTAAATGACAACAGCTGTGATATGAAGTCCCACACACTCATTTATAAAAATTTCCCACAAATAAAAAAATTAAACAATAGGGAATTTCAATTCATGACCAATTAGCAGGGAACAGGCAATCATAAAACATTTAGACTAGAAGACGCTATGTTATTTATTATCTTACAAAATGTTTACACATTGTAGTCCATGTCTCAAACCTGTGTACCAGTCAAATGCTGATTGCAAAATATAAATATAAATTCTTTGCAAATCACGTTAGAGACATTCTAAGTTAATTAAGTTGAAAGACAGAAAAATTTTAAAACAGTAAGTCTACAATTATTGACATAGCAATAACATTCCAGAATAGTGCAGTTATCTGTTGGGGAATCAGTCCATAAATACACATCCTTAAGTCCCCCTTGCTTTGGTGACATAACGGCATTGTGGAGTTCAAACATACCAGGCAATTTATAAACTTGCAAAGACTTGAATACTTATACATGTTTTATTCTGAACTTTGCTATGTAATTTACCTTTAATTTTCCTGCTACAATTGAAGAGTGAGCCCTGCAATCTTAAATTCCCATTATCCTCAATTACTTCATAATTTTAACCTACATACCTTTGAACTGTTGTGGCTAACATTCCTATTTCATAAAACTTTGGAATCTTTCAAAATGTTATATTTAAACATTAAAGAAAAAATGAGATTGAAAGGCACAATGTGTTACAGTACTGACTTTCCTTCGGAGTTTAGATTTGACACAGCTTGGAAAAAAATGTTTTAAATTGTCCAAAACATTGAAAACATTTGTATCTTCTACATAAGAACAAAATTAAAGCACAAATATTTCTTTATGTCATATTACTCTCCTGTTCAAAAAATCACAGCTACGTTCTGACCATTATAAGACAATGACCAAACTCTTCTGCCAGGCTTGTAAAGGCCTCCATGTTACGGACCTATCTCCACACCTACCTGACTACATGGGCCCCTGCTACAAGCTGCAGCTCTAGTCAGCCTGCTTTATTTATCATCTTCTATTCCATATCATACTTATTCCTACCACATCTAATATGTCCGCAGAAGCCCATCAATGCCTTGCTTTGTCATTTACCAGCTTTCTCCTTGGCACCTTCATATGCATGCCCTATATTTCTCCACTCTTTCCAAGTACAATGCTAAGCACAAAAAAATGCAAAAGGATTTTTTTTTTTTCAGACAGAGTCTCACTCTGTTGCCCCGGCTATTGTGAGTGCCGTGGTGTCAGCCTAGCTCACAGCAACTTCAAACTCCTGGGCTCAAGCGATCCTACTGCCTCAGCCTCCCAAGTAGCTTAGACTACAGGCATGCGCCACCATGACTGGCTAATTTTTTCTATATATTTTTAGTTGTCCAGATAATTTCTATTTTTTTAGTAGAGATGGGTCTTGCTCTTGCTCAGGCTGGTCTTGAACTCCTGAGCTCAAACAATCCGCCCGCCTTGGCCTCCCAGAGTGCTGGAATTACAGGCGTGAGCCACAGCGCCTGGCCGCAAAAGGATTTTTATTATAGTTTTAACTTCAGGTTATATTTTAATGCTAAATAAAATTATAAAACCATAGAGGACATATCACAATTTTGAACACTATGGTTATTTATATGTACCATAACTCCCACTGAGATAGAAGGTAAATTCTGGGCTTGACAAATGATATCAAACTTTGTCTTAAATGCTTTGAGAGAATGGACCAAGTCTATTTCAACTTTATGTGCCTGGAAACTAGAACACTGTGCCTGGCATATAGTAATCATAGCTAACATTTATTGTGTTTACTAAGTATCACACATATTCTAAGTATGAATTTATAGAAATTATTTCATTTAATCTTTATAAGATCTCTATCAGGTAGATACTGTAATCATGTCCCCCTTTTTGATGAAGAAACTGAGCCCCTCAGAGATTAAATTATTTGCCTGAGATTACATGGCCACAAATGGCAGAGCGAGATTTTGAACCCAGATTATCTCACTACAGTATTTGTGCTTGAAACCTCTATGTTCTCTTGCGTCTCAAATGCAACAAGGTATTGAACTGAATATAAAAATGGTATCTGTGGAAGCATATAATTCAAGCAAAGAAAAATATCTTCCAGTAAATTATAAATAATACCCTCAAGAGAGTTTGAAACTATACCTATGAAAAAGCAATTACATATTAAAAATGTGATTGCTACAACTAAAGTATAAAGGAAGTCTGGAAGATAATTTTTTTTTCTCATGGAATCCTTTTATCTCATATTCAGGAATTTTTAAAAATTAAGATATACAGAGGATAAAGTTAAAGCTTCTCAAATATGCCTAACAGAAGTACCAGAAATAGTGGACAGAAAAAGTAGATGGGAGAAAGTAAAAGAAATAATAAAAAAAATTTAGTCTCCAGATGCAAAGATTCCAGTGAGTATCATATGGGACAAATGAAAAAGACCCATACTGAAGAATAGTGTAGTGCAATTTCATTACACCAAGGATGAAGAAAAGATTCTAAAGAGAATCTTTAGAGCAAAAAAAAAAAAAGCAGGTTATCTACAAAGAAACAAGAATTAGGTTAAAAAATAAAATGCCCAATAATTCTGGATGATAGAAAATCATGGAGAGCAATGTTTTCAGAGTTCTGAGAAAAAATACTTAAAAATTTATTTTACTTTATATTTTAAAATAATATACAGTAAAATGGACCTAATTTTTGGTTGTACAGTTTATGGATTTTATCACCTGTATAGATCCATGTAACCACCAACAGAATCAGAATACAGAACAGTTCCATTACCTCACAAAATTTCTTACTGCTAGCTCTTTATACTAAAACAAACCTAACCTAGTTATATCCCAACTGGATTAGGTCTTGCATGTAAATCCATCTCTAAGCATTTTATATTTATCGGTGCTTTATATTCTTTCTTACTGCTCTCCTCCTACCTTTAATCCAGTAACTACTGGTCTCCTCTCTCACACTATTGGGTTTTGTCTTTTTAACAATGTTACATAAATGGAATTGTACCATATGTAAGTACTGAAGTGACACTGTATCTGGGCCCAATTTCTAGAAATACTTCCATTGGTGCTATTTGCATGCTATTTAAGAATATATTTGATATCTTTGCAAATTCTGTTTGAACAGGATTTTGTTAGTATGTTCTAGAAACTACCAGGAATTAGTGATAACATTTTTTTTTTTTGGTGACCCAAATCATCTTTTTTGAATCATTAATGAGAGGAGATTTTGAACCAAGTCCACATATAGTTCTATATTATCTTATGAAGTGAAAATTATTTTTACTTATTGTCCTAGGTAATTTTAGCAGATTAAATGAATGAAACTATGCCTAGTGGATATTTAAAACTGAATGTGATTCTGGTGAATTGTAACAAACATTTAAGAAAAAGATGATATAAATAATATCTTCAAGAGAGTTTGAAACTATATCTATGAAAAAGCAATTACATGTTAAAAATGTGATTGCTACAATTAAAGTATAAAGGAAGGTCTGGAAGATAATATTTTTTTTCTCATGGCATCCTTTTATCTCTATATTCAGTGGGATTTATCTCATGATTACAAGTTTGGTTTACCAATTGAAAATCAGTTCACCATATTAACAGACTAAGTAAGAAAAACTATATGATTATCTCAAGAGTTGTAGAAAAAATATATGATAAATTCATATCCCATTCAGGATTAAAAAATGCTCTTCACAGAATTAGAAGAGAACTTTCTCAATCTGATAAATATACAGAAACCTACAGCTATATCATACCTAATAGAAAAAGATTCAATGCTTTCCCTATAAGTTTCAGAGGAAAGGTAACGATATCTGCTCTCATCATTTTTATTCAACATTGTAATGGAGTTTGTAGCCAGTGAAATAAGGCAATACAAAGAAATACAATGGATAAAGATTGGAAAGGAAGAAAAACCATCTTCATTTACATATTAATTCGTGTATGTAAAAAAATCCTCAGAAGCCCACACATACACACACACACAAATTTAACAGAACTAATAAGCAAGTTTAGCAAAGTCGCAAAGTATAAGGTTACAATAAAAAATCAATTGTATTTCTATATAATAGCAACAATTACAATTTTTAGAAATACCATTTATAATAGCACCGATAAAAATAAAATGCTTAGAGATGGATTTACATGCAAGACCTATGCAATGAATACTTCAAAACATTGCTGAGACAAATCAAAGAGACTTTAAATAGATGAAAGGATATACTATACCATGTTCATAGGTTAGAAGACTCAAAATCGTTAAAATGTCAATTCTCCTCAAATTGATGTCTATTCGGTACAATGCCAATCAAAATCCCAGCAGGCTTTTTTGTAGAAATTGACAAGCTGATTCTAAAATTTATATGCAAATGCAAAGGACCTAGTATAGCCAAAATAATTATGAAAAATAAAACTGAAAGACTAACTGATTTCAAAACTTATGTTAAAATTATATTAATCAAAGCTATGTGATACGAGTATAAGAATAGCTAAATAGATCCACAGAACAGAATAGGGAGGCCAGAAATAGATCTACATATATATGGATGATACAGAACTCTGATAATTCAATGGGGGAAAGGATAAGTCTTTTCAACAGATGATGTTGGAACAACAGGATATCCACATGGAGAAAAAAATGAAACTCAACTCTCAGCTCATACTATTTATAAAAATAAACTCAAATTGTAGACTTACATTCATTGAACATTAACAGATGTTCAATGAATGTTACTAAACAAAAGACTGATTACTCTAAAAATGAAAAGTAAAGCTATTCCACAAAATACAGTTAAAAGAGAAAATAAAGTATTAGTCTAGTGATTCCTTTTTACAAAATCACTTCTGAAGTATACAATATTTTTATGCTAAGGAACTCACTTTAACCTTATCACTTATTTTGGAGGGCTCCTGCTTTCTCTTCTGTTGGTTTTATATTTCCCCCTACTCTTTCCCTTTTTTTCCTTTTGACCTTTGAAGAAAGGCAATAAAACCTGCAATAAAATCTTACAATATACCTTGATGCTTTTGTGGGAAACATACTCAAATTTCAATGAGAGGTTGAGTTATAAACACCTACACTCTGTGGGTTTTCTTTTAAAAGTTATCTTATTAATAAGTATACCTAAGAATCTTCATTAATTATCGACATAATGTCTAGGCCTAGCCCACCAAAAACTATTGCTATTCCTGACAGAAGTGACATGGTAGACCAAAGAAGAAATGACATACATTTTAATAAATGATGCTGAGACTACTGGTCATGCATATGAAAAAAAATGAAATTGGACTCCTACCTCAAATTACATACAAAAAACAGTTCCAGGTGGATTAAAGATAGATGATACTATAAAAGAATGTGTGCATGACTTCAGGTAAGGGGAATATTTCTTAATATACAAAAAAGCACAGCCATAAAGAAAAAGACTAATAAATTCAACTACAGTCACGTGCCACACGATGTTTTGGTCAATGATGAACTGCGTATATGATGGTGGTTGCATAAGATTATAATGCAGCTCAGAACTTTCTATTGCCTAGTGACACAGTAGCCATCATAATGTTGGAGGGCTCATAACTTCTTTATAATACAACAAATTACTCACAGGTTTGTGGTGATGTTGGTGTAAACATAAGACTGTGCTTCCAGTCTTATAGAAGTATAGCAATATAATTATGTACAGTACATATATTTAATAATGACAATATATGACTATGTTACTGGTTTATGTATTTACTATACTATACTTTTTATTGTTATTTTAGAGTTCACTCCTACTTATAAAAGAAAAGTTAATGGACAAACAGCCTCTGGCAGGTCCTTCAGTAGGTATTCCAGAAGAACGCATTGTTGTCACAAGAGATAAAAGCTTCAAGTGTGTTATTACCCCTGAAGACTTTCCAGTGGGACAAGATATGAAGGTGGAAGACAGCGATATTGATGATCCTGGCCCTGTGTAGGCCTAGCCTAATGTGTGTGTTTGTGTCTTAGTTTTTAACAAAAATGTTTAAAAAGTAAAAAAAAAAATTAAAAATTTTAAAAATGGAAAAAAGCTTATAGAATAAAGACATAAAGAAAGATAATATTTTTGCACATATGTACAATGTGTTTTAAGCTGTTATTACAAAAGAGTCAAAAAGTTAAAAAATTATAATGTTTATATAAAGTAAAAACATTACAGTAAGCTAAGGTTAATTTATTTTTGAAGAAAGAAAATTTTTTAAATAAATTTATTGTAGCCTAAGTATAAAGTATTTATAAAATCTACAGTAGTGTATAGTAATGTCCTGGGCCTTCACATTCACTCATCACTCACTGACTCACCAAGAGCAACTTTCAGTCCTGCAAGATCCATTCATGGTAAATGCCCTATATGGTGGACCATTTTTTATCTTTTATACTGTATTTTTACTGTACCTTTTCTATGTTTAGATAAACAAATACTTATCAGTGCATTACAACTGCCTACAGTATTCAGTACAGTAATATGCTGTACAGTTTTGTAGCCTAGAAGCAATAAGCTATTCCATGTAGCCCAGATGTGGAATAGATATACCATCTAGGTTTGTGTAAGTACACTCTATGATGTTCATACAATGACGAAATCACCTTATCACACATTTCTCAGAACATATCCCTGTAGTTAGCTGATGCATGATGTTGTATTAAAATTCAGAAATTTCATTTATAAAAAGGCACCATAGAGAGTTATAAGACAAGTCATAGCATGGAAGAAGACATTTGCAAAACCTATAACTGATAAAGAATAAATATCCAGAATATATAAAGAATTGCTATAAAACATTGAGAATGAAAGCGATAACTTAGAAAAAGTTGGTTAAAAATGTAGACAGGTACTACAGAAAAGAGAAAACCAGAATGGCCAACAAACACATGAAAAATTGCTCAACTTCAGTAGTAAATGCAAGTTATGATCACAAAGACATAGCATTACACAGCCACCAGACTGGGAAAAACTAAAAAGACTGACAAAACAAGTGTTGATTAGGATGTGACGCAATGAAGGGGACTTTCTAGTGGAAATGAAATTAGTACAATTGCTTAGGAAAAAACATTTGACCTTATTTAATAAAGTTAAACAAATACCTATCCTATGACCTAGCAATTCCAATCCTAAGTATATAGTCTAAAACTTATATACATGTATACTAAAATTACATGGCAACAATGTTCTTAACAGCATTGTTTAAAATAGCCACAAGATGTGGAAAAAAACCCAAATGTCCGTATGTGATAGAATGAATAAAATATGGTATATTGACACACTGGAATACTATATGAAAGTGATAATAACCGAATTATAGCTATATCTAAATCTCCCAAATACAATTTTGATCCAAAGAATCAAGACACGAAAGGATACATTACCACCACTATCATTATCATTAAATTAGTCATTACTGTCTGTAACATCATCATCATCAAATTAGTCACTACTTAGTTACCTCTTCTGAATTAACGTCTGAATTAACATCAGCCTTCATCTCCATTTAGCCCATCAAATTACATCAGAGTAAACATGTGCCAATACAATACAGAATTCCATGAAGTCATGTGAAAGAATTGCTTAATCAATCACAATGACATGGAAGAATCCAACAAAGTCAGATCAGGTAAAAAATAGATAACTGATCATTATAAGTGCTTTAAAAGAAATTGATTTGATGTCAAAGAATCAAAGGAGTCCTTTGGGAAAAATAATGATGCCTTTGAGTATTTTTGCAAAAATGATGGTGCTGTAAAAGCCAAATATAAAGTAAGCCATCATATAATTTTGTTAGAAAAATTATTTTAAATACCCTTTTCTCCTTCAAAGAAAAGACAGAGTCATACTTTGGGTTGAGGAAATCAGCACATGGTTAAAATTGTAACCTCAGTATTTGTTAAAATAAAACAAAATTTTAAAAATGTATTCTTTTAGATACAATGTACCACACATACCCCTTTTTCACTATTTGGTATGAAAATTTAGTATCCTTTTAAAATGGTTCACTGACTGTGATAATGAAAATTAGTGCCACCCTTAAGGATCTAAAAGATGTAGGAGAGCGACAGTCCAGAGGTACAGGTTAACCGAAAGACTGAGACCAAATCATAGGACTACAGAATGCTTCTCCTCCCCACACACCTTACCACCACATTAATAAAGGCCTTTTACCCAGTACATCGTGTCTGGCTATGAGTAAGTTCCTTTTACCCAGTACATCATCTTTCGCTATGAGGAAAAAATTATAAGTCACACAAAAAGGCAAAACAAGAATATAGTTTGAAGAGACATAGCAAGCATCAGAAACAGACTCAGATATGGGAGGGATGTTAGAATTAATCAGACTAGGAATTTAAAACAACTATGATTAATATGCTAAGGGCTCTAGTGGATAAAGTAGACAGCACATAACAACAAATGGACAATATAAGTAGAGAGATAAAAATTCCTAGAAAGAACCAAAAAGAAATGCTAGAAAGCAAAAACACAGTAAAAAACGAACAATGTCTTTGATGTGCTTAGTGGTAGACTGGACACAGCTGAGGGAAGACTCTCGGAGAGCCCAGAAATAGATTGACATAAATACAGTAAACCGATCTTTGACAAAGGAGCAAAGGCAATACAATGGAGAAAAGATAGTCTTTTCAACAAATGGTACTGGAACAACTGAATGGACATCCACATGCAAAAACTGAATCTGGACACAGACCTTATACTCTTCACAAAAATTAACTCAAAATAGATCAGATACCTAAATGTAAAACACAAAACTATAAAACTCTTAGAACATTACACAGGAGAAAATCGAGATCACTGTGGGTTTGGCAATGACTTTTTGGATAAAACACCAAAGGCATGACCCATAAAGGAAATAACTAATAAATTTGTTTTCATAAAAATTAAAATTTTCTTGTCTGTGAAAGATACTGTCAACAGAATGAAAAGATAAGTCACAGACTAAGAAAAACTATTTGCAAAAGACCTGTCTGATAATGGACTGTTATCCGAAATATATAAACAACTCTTAAGGCTCATTGATAAGAAACAACCTAATTAAAAACGGAACCAAAGACCTTAACAGACAATTCAATGAAGAAGATATACAGATGGCAAATAAGCATATGAAAAGATGCTCTACATCATATGTCATTAGGGAAGTGCAAATTAAAATAATTAGATACCACTACATATGTATTAGAATGGCCAAAATCCAGAACACTGACAACACTAAATGCTAAAGAGGATGTGAAGCAACAGGAACATTCATTCATTGCTGGTGGGAATGCAAAATGGTATAGCCACTTTGGAAGACAGTTTGGCAGTTTGTCACAAAACTAAACATACTAAACCTGCACACTGGTATTAACCCAAAGGAGTTGAAAACTATGTCCACACAAAAACCAGCACGTGGATGTTTCCAGCAGCTTTATTCATAATTGCTAAATGTTGGGAGCAACCAAGACATCCTTCAGTAGGTGAATGGATAAATAAGCTGTGGTATATCTGGACAATGGAATACTGTTCAGCGCTTAAAAAAACAAAACAAAAAGAGCTATAAAGCCATGAAAAGACATGGAGGAAATTTATATTCATATTATTAAGTGAAAGAAACCAATCTGAAGAGGCTACATACTGTATGATTCCAACTACATGACATTCTGGGAGAAAACTATGGAGATAGTAAAAAAGATCAGTGGTTGCCAAAGGTTAATGGAAAGAAAGGGATGAACAGGCAAAGCAAAAAGAATTTTTAGGATAGTGAAACTACTTTGTGTTACACTATACTGATGGATATATGTCATTATATATTTGTCAAAACTCACAGTATATACAACACCAAGAGTGAACCCTGATGTAAACTGTGGACTTTGGGTGATAATGATGTGTTCACATAGGTTCACTAATTGTAATAAATGTACCATTCTGGTGTGGGGTGTTGATAGTGAAGGAGGCTGTATATGTGTGTGGGGTAGGTGATATATAGGAAATCTCTGTATCTTCTGCTCAATTTTGCTGTGAACTAAAAACTTCTCTAGAAAAAAAGTCTTAGAAAAGAAAAAGAAAATAAGGCTTCAAAATTTAAAGACCAAGTGGAAAAGGATGAGCTTGCAAAGATGGAGAAGGAATGGCCAGAGAGACAGAAGGATATGTAGGAAATGTTCCATCATGGAAGCCAAAGAGTGTGCATCAAAGATAAATTCTAGATGATAAACTGCTTCCTCTATCTTTAAAACAAGGAAAAACTAGACTTAATCATGAAGAGATATTATTAATAATTTGTATAGTTTACATAGTTTCAAGGTAGTACTATGATGCATTTTTTTGCTTTCTTCTAAAAACCCACTAAATTACAATACAGATATAATTTTCTTTTAAAAAGGTACACAGTGTAAATACACACTTACAAGGAAGGAAAGAAATAGGAAGCCGTTCTGCAGACACACAAATGGCAGAAATGAGAATATTAAATCCTCAGCTGGCAATGGGGAAAACCAAGAACAACCCAATTTACATATGAGAGTCTTCAAAGGCTTAAAAACTGGCAGCACCAGCTCTTTCTCAAATTGAGTGAAGGTGATACTATAAAACTCCTTTTAAAGTCTGTTTTTTAAAAGTTGGATCACCAGACTGATCCTACTCCACATAGTTGGAATACCTCCCTTCTCCTAAACTAGGTGATGACTGGGAGTACAACAGTATCACTGGGTTTCAGGACACCAGGTACAGTTGAAGGTAGGTGTACCATACTGGAAATAAGATAAATTAAGTAAAATATTACATACTGAGTGTCAAGACACATAGCCCTCTTACTCTACTGGGCTCCAAGAACTCTGGAAGCCAGTTCTTCACATTCCAGGCAAGATACTGGAAGATTATTTTCTGGGACATTTGAACAGATCTCCTGTCCCCACCCAAAAGAAGAAAACAAAGAATTAAAGATACTGATATTGAGGGCTCCCTTATAAGCAGACAACCAAAGATCGCTAGACATATTAGCAATTTCTAATACAAAAGACAAAAAGAAAAAATAGAAAAAAGAAACTTTTGGGAAAACAGAAACCATACCTGGATTAGAAAATTTCTCTCTGTCTCTCAAACACACACACACACACACACACACACACTATAAAAATCCTCAGAGATATATGTGAAATTATTACATTCATGAAACAAAATCAGACTACTATAAAAAAGGAAATATTCAGAGAATAAGAGAGTCCTTGGATATTGAAAGTATGATAGCTAAAATACAAAACTCAATGGAAGGAATAGAAGAAAACACTGAGATAGTCTTTTAGAAGGTAAAGCAAATAGAGAAAAGAGAAGAAAATTAGAGGACTGGCCCAGGAGGGCTATCTTAGTTCATGTTCTGTTTTTATAACAGAATACCATAGACTGGGTAATTGATAAAGAATACAGGTATATTTAGCTCACAGTTCTGGATGCTGGGAAGTCCAAGAGCATGGCAACAGCATCTGGTGAAAGCCTTGTGTTGCATCATAACATGGCAGAGAAATGGAAGGGGGAGTAGGTACATGCAAAGGGGGCAAAACATGAGGGGTGGCCTCATTTTATAAAAACCCACTTTCACAGTAACCAACCCAGTCCCATAAGTGTGAGAACTTCCTCCCTCAAGAATTAACCTATTCACAAAAGAGTGGCATTAATCCCTCTCAATGACCTAATCACCTTTTAAGGGCCCCACCTCCCAACACCAACACAGCAGAGACCAAATTTCCAACACATGAATTCTGGGGGACACACTCAAACCACAGCAAGGGCCAACATCTAAATAGTATAAATCCCAAAAAAAACAAAAGGAGAAAATGAAGGAAAGAAAATCAAAGAAAATAATTAAAGAAAATTGACCAGATTTTAAAAGCAGGAGCTTCCAGATTAAAAAGACTTTGTCTCGGTCTCTTGTTGGCGAGCTGTGTGTTTCCTGTGCATCTGCAGATAGGTTTTATTGTGCTTTACTCTGTGATGCTGTAAAGAAAGTTCTAATGAAAAAAGCTAATAAATGTTCTCTTTTTAAATAAAAACAACAACAACAACAAAAAAAAACAGCTTGTCAAGTATTCAGCACAATATATACAAACAGCCCATTGACATCAGGGGACATCACCACAAAATTTCAGACTAGGGTCAAAGAGCTACAAGCTTCCACAGAGAAAAGAACAGGTTTCATTGGAAGTGTAAAGAAGTACAATCATGGGTCAATGAGGAAAATGTATCAATTTAATCCATTATATCAGCACATTAAAGGAGAGAAAAACATATTATTATAGTAAGTGCTGAAAAGCAATTGGAAAATATTTACTAGTGAATACAAATCATAAGTAGGTAAGATGAGAATAGAAGAAAACTAGTTCACTATAATAAGAACTATTCACTAAAGCCAAATAAGAAACATTATCCTAAATATCAAAATACTAATCATTTCAATTAGGTTTGAGACAGGTATTACTTCTATCGGATTTTTATTTAACACTGTCTCGAAAGTTCTGGCAAATACATTAAGACAAGAAAATGAAATAAACAAATGGTATAAACACTGGATTGGTATTATTGCATGCCTAGAAAACCCAAGACATTCTAACAGAGAACTGAAATTAATAAGAGAATTTGGTAAAATTGATAGATATTAAATAAATATGTAAAATTAATAGTGTTGATTTATTTTAGTAAAAAAAACTGGAAAAGGAAATAGGAAGAATGTTCTACTACAATAGCAGTACAAACTATAACATGCTAAAGAATACATTTAACGAAGCAAAAAACTTACAAGAAAATTTTAAAAGCTTACTGAAAGGCACAAACAAAAATTGAAAAATGAACCAGTTATTGGATGGGAAGATTCAAACATGATAAAATATTAATTCTTCCAAAATTAACATATAAATTAATGCAATTCCAATTGCTTTGCACTCTTAATTCCAATGGGATTTTTTGAAATTGAACAGTATCATTTTAATGTTTATATAAAGAATCAATGGCCAGGAATGACTAAAAAAGTATAAAAAAATTAATGTAGGATAATTTGCCTTATCAGGCATCAGTACTTTTATCAAATCAATATGGTATTTGTTTAGAAACAGATAAATATCCACAGATTAGAATAACAAATCCAGAAATGAATCCCAGTATGTATAAAAATTCAATATATGACAGTGGGAAAACGATGAATTATTGAATAAATTGTGCTGGCATAACTGGCCATTCTTTTGGAACAGAATAAAACTGACACTTCTAATATACTATATAATTATAAAAATAGATTACAGATGGAGTAAGAGTCTTGCAAGAAAATTTAGACAACCTGTATATCTTGGGGATGAAGAAAATGTTCTAATCAGACTGAAAATAATGAGGCTATAAAAAAAAAGGCCAGCCAAAATTTGAGCAAAAAATTAAGATTTTCTACGGCAAAAGATAAAACACAAAGTCAATAGATAAGTAAATAATGTACTTGGGAAAAAACTGTAAAGGGTAGTATCTATACTAAACTAAGTACTCTTATAAAACAGCAAGAGAAAATTAAACAATTCAAAAGAAAATGGGGCAAAAGATCCAAGTAAACAAGTCACAGAAGAACGACTTGAAAGGCCAAAGAAGCGTCTAAAATGATGCTGAAAGTCAGTAATATTCAAGGGATTTCAAATTGAAGTAATAATGAGATAAATTACTTGACTGATTCATTCATTCCTGTATCCACTCACTTAACAAATATTACTGAAACTTTTCATGGGCCAGGCACTATTTTAGGTGCAGAAGTAAACTAAACAAAGTTCTTTATGTGTACTTTTTACCCTATCTTTTTTGTCCATCTAGCAAATAACAAACACTTAAAAGAGCAATTGAACCTACTATTGGCAGATGTTTGGGGAAAGAGATACTCTCAAAAATAGTTGACTGAGAAATGAAACCTAACAGCCTCTTTGAATAGCAATCTGCTAGTGCCTATTAAAACTAAATATACATCTACCCTCTGATCAAGAAATTCCATTCCTGGAAATTGAACCCACAGAAATTTAAAACTACAGGTACCAGTAAATAAAGACATGTATACAAGGATGTTTGTTGAAGCTTTGTTCAAAGTGGGAAAAGCTGGATAGAAATTCAATTCTCAGCAACAGGGAAATGGCTGAAAAAAATTGGTTGCAGCCAGACCATGAAATATTATGCAATAATTAAAAAGAATGTCTGAGAGCCTGGTTCTTAAACTGTGGAATGAGTCACTCTGCGGTGCTAAATGGAAATCTCAAGAATGACATGATATATTTTTAATTTGCAGGGGAAACAGTATTTTTCAACATATCTTGACATTGCATCTCTTGATATATTTATATGCTTGAAGTCATTCACAGCTTCAACATTAGATCATGCTGCATTACTATCAACATCATATCTTTGCAAAACTGAGTATTCAGTGGTTGCAGTGATTTAAAAAGCAAAGTGGAAATGCTGGGTTTATGGCAGCACAATTCACTATTGCAAGGATGTGGAAACAACCCAAGTGCCCGTCAATTCATGAGTGGATTATTAAAATTTGGTATATGTGTACAATGGAATATTACTCAATCATAAGAAATGACAGTGATCTAGCACCTCTTATATTTTCCTGGATTGAACTTGAGCCCATTATCCGAAATGAGGTATCACAAGATCAGAAGAATGGGCTCCACTTGTGCTCGCCATCAAATTGGCACTGACTGATCAATGCTGTGGTGCTCACATGGTAGTAATATTCTCCAGGGATTAGGGCGCTGGTTTGGGTTGAGGATTAGATTATTGCCAAAAAGGGGGCAAAAGCCACTGGCCTGTGTACAAATGGAAACTCTGTATGGGGACTGAAACTCTTAACCAGCTGAGGTAAGCAGCTACAAACATTGCATTCACTTATTTACTTATTCATCAAGTTTCTATTGAGAGACTACTTCATGTTAGGCATAATGGGGAATACAGATAAGTCAACAGGCAATTTCCTTATATGTGGTAAGCGTTAATGCAAGATCATGGTGGACAGTATGGGGGAAGTACAAGATATAGTGGAGGAAGCATGTAAGAGTGGCTATCAGCCCAGACTTGATGGTGAGAAAGGATTCTAGGAAGAAGTGATATCTAAGCTCAAATTAAAGGATGAGTAGAGTTAGCTAAGAGAAAGGAAGGATTAAGGAAGTAGGAAGTAGAAAGGAGAGGAAGAAGAAAACTAAGGCAATAGATATATAAGGCCTGAGGACTTACAGCAGTGAAAGATGAGGCTGTAGATAAAGACAGAGGCCAAGATAAGATCAACATTTATTCTGAAGGCAAAGGGCAAAGATTTTAAATTGGGAAGTGACAAGATCCAACTTGAATTTCAGAATTATCACTTTGGTGAAGGAGGGAGAATAGATGTATTAGGGGGATGGGTCAGGACGGAGGTAGTGTAATCAGTTAGGAAGTTGGTGCAGTAACAGAGGTAAGAAATGTTGGTGACTTAAACCAGGACAGTGGAATTTAAGAATGGCAAAGAGTGAATGAATTTGAGAGACATGTAAGTGGTAGAATCTATAGGATTAGTGGCTGATCAGAGTTGGGGATAAGGTTAAGAACTAGGGAATATTTCCATGTTTTTGGCTTATTGGTGCCATTTGTGGAACTAGGAAACTCAGCAGGAAGAGGTTTTGGGTGGTGATTGGAGATGGGTATAAAAAATGATTATTTTAGTTTGGAACATGTTGACATCTAAATAGCTTTGGGGCATTCATGTAAAGATGGGCAATAATCAGCAAGATATTTAGTTCTAGAATTTAGGAGATGGATTTGGGCTTAAGATACAGATTTGGAAGATATAACCAAGCGATGATGATGCAGACTGAGTAAGATTGCCTAGGGAGAATCCTAGACTAAGAGAAGATTTTAAGATGGATCTAAAAATGCAAATGAAAATCACCAGATTTTCATTTAGAACTAATTTCTTCAATTTACTATGTGATTTAGAAAGAGTACTTAATTTCTTTGAACCTATTTTCAGAAGGTAGTAATGATTGTGGCTTACCCGGTTTCATAGACAAAAGCAAGCTAAAATTATCTGATGCAGTCCAAAGTGATACAGGTACCCAAGAAGGAAGAGGCTAGGACAATTACGGATGAGGACTGGATGGTTCTCTCACAAGGGGGAGTAGAGAATGGAAGCAGACTTGGGGAACTATGGTGGGAGTGGCAATTGACTTTGTTTATTGGCCCTTTTTGTTTAGGTCATCCCCCAAAGAAGTAAACCAAAGAATGACAAAAGAAAAGAATGTGTACATGGATGAAGCCTGCTGACTGACAGCTTCATTAGAGCAGAACCTGGTAGAGCTGTTCTACTGAAAAACTCCTAATCTCAATATCTTTAATAAAGTCGTTTGCTATTTGGCTGCTCGCATTTCTCAGAGAATATCTTGCCTTGAGGGCAGGCTGCCAGAGTTCTGGAAACTGATGGGGGAAAGCATACTGGCATTCTCAGTATCTGAAATTCACTTAACCCTCTTATTTGCAGCAAGACAGAATTTCCCTCAGACTATTTCCCGGGAAAACAATGGCCTCTCTCTCTTTAAATAAATACATAAACAAATATCCAATCTTCTGCCAGGGTAAAGGAGAGGCAGCTGGCTATTTATACAGAATTAGGAAAGGATCTGGGAGGTGAATCCAACAGCATCTTCTAGCAGCTTTCAACCAATCCCCTATTTTTATGTTATACACCATATTCTCCTGCTTAGAGATACCTGATAGCACTAATTCCAGAGCTTTTTGGGGTTCTGTAAACTTGGTTGCTTCAAGGCTTTTCCCACTGCCAATTAGGAACAGGCATTCTTGGGTCTGCTAAGTAAAGATGATTCCATCAGCTTTCTAGTTTCTAAACTAGACTTTAAGGGGTTTGGGGGGGATCTAAACATGGGGGTTGTTGATTGTTTCTGTTGATCATATTTCATACCAGCTCATTTCCTTGGGTTTTGGTCATTTTAAAATTGTGAGGTCATATTTTATTGAATTTAACCTATGGGAATCCTGATTGCGTAAACTGGGGATACAAAAAGGATTTATAATTGTTTCCTATGAAGGCAAAGGTGGAGGGCATGCTACTTACTAGGGATTACCTTTCTTATTTTTCCATTGTTCTAGCCTATTGTAAAACTTTAGGTTCAACTAGCTGACCAAGACTTACAGTGACTAAGGCTTAATAATACAAATCTGGTTTTCCCAACCTCTAACTTCTCAGGGTTTGGTTTTCCCTATTTGTCCTTTTCTTGAAGAGTATAACAAGGGGTACATTAAAGATTTTCTTTTCTTCTTGGGAGAAACAGTATATCAAAATCATGATTTATATTTGTTTGTTTGCAATTTTCTAAGATCTATTTCTATGTTAGTAAGAGGGTTTCTCATAGCTTATCATGATGCTGGAAATGGAAGACTTCACTGAGTTTTCAAATTACAATTTATTGTTAAAAGATCTTAGCTAAGGTCTTGACACATAAAAAGTTTTAATTGTATATTTGCTAAAATGAAGAATGAAGGCCAAAAATCTCTTTTGGAAAGACTTTTAGTACTCTGTCAAAAACTACTAAAATATGATCAGTTCTTTGAAATGAGATGATATATAGGAAAAATCTATAATCTCTATAAACCAGTGCTATAAAAAATTACGTTAGCATTGAAAGAACCTGATAAATAAATAGCCCTTTGGCAATATTCATGTCCCATTTACTTTTCCCTTGAGGACAGGAAAGACAGAATAACTTCTAGGTCATGAAAAGCAAAATTTACTGAAGTTTTTGAACCACTACCTAAAAATTAGTTTGTTTAATTAATCTTTCTTAACATACCAACACAGATGTTTGGTCACTCTGCCTCAAAACTCTATGCTTTTGTAAAAAATGTTCAGAATGTCATGTTAAATCCCCCTTGATAAGTACGTTGTTGCACTAAGAGTATAAATATTAACAAATCCCAAGTGGATAATAAATAATGCATTCAAATCAGAGTATCACATGTAAGCCCATTCATAACTGAGACAGGCCTCTATATAATGTTAAACAACATCATGTGCTTGATGAAGCACAGGATCTATTTTTATGTATATATGAAATACTGAATTACAAACTATTAAGTGCTCAACAATTCAGGTGTATTTGAAAGCAGCAAAAAAATTCCATGTCTTTTCAAATGAGAAATAATTGTAGCCTAAGGGTACCTCGCTATTCTATAAGTGGCCTACTAACTGTACGTGCTAAAATTAAGTTTAAAGAAATCCTTAAAATTTAGTTCTTCAGTTAATAAACAGCACAGAAAGTACTAATGGTAAAAAGCCCCTGAAGTGGCTTTTAATACCAATTATTAGAGGATCAGGGAATTACTTGACTTTAGGATTTCTAGAGACCTTGATCTATTAATTGTACTCCTTTATTCTCTATAATAACAGTAACAAAGGAACAAAAGACATGTGACCTTTTTTTAGGGCAAATTTATTATGTTTTCTTCTTTTTATAGGGTGCTCGAAATTTCCTTTCTACAAATATGAGAACATTTTTTAAAATTATAAAAGTAACATATGGTTGTTATATATTTTATATAATTTAGGGGTATATGTGTTTCAAGCAGAGAAGGGTTTAAAATGGAAATCAAAACTCTTCTAATCTATATCCAGAGATAACCACTGCTAAGGATTTAGTGTAAATATCCTTCCAGATTTTTACTATCATATATATACATAGATAAATACATGTAAAGTACAATCATATTATATCTACTTTATCTCACTTCCTTTTTGCCCACCTAGCAATATATAAGTTTTTCCATATCAGTACATATCTATATCTACTTGTTTCTACGTAGTAGCTGAACAGTATTCTAAAGAGTTGTACCATAATTAATCAATATCCAGATGGTAAGCATTTAGATTGTTTTTAATTTTTGCTCTTACAAACTAATATAGCTAGTGTCTCACATTCTAAAGTAAAAATATATATCCAGTAAAAGTGAATCATCTCCTATCTTGTCAATTCACTTATACAACCTACAAAGTGCTTGCAATAAGTTTGAGAAGATAAATACTCCCCATAAAAATCTAATAGTAGTATCTTAAGACATAAAATATGTGTAAGATATAAGATTATGAAGAATGATACAATAAAAATCCATATACGTAGTTTAAGAAATAGAATATTACCATTACATTTGAAGATCCCCATGTTCACTGCACTTCCTCTCTGTCCTCCGGAGGTAGTTTTCTTAAATATTTTGTGTCTTATTACCTTGGTTTTCTTTATAATTTTGCCACATGTTTGTTTATTTATTTAATTTTTTTGAGACAGAGTCTTGCTTTGTTGCCCAGGCTAGAGTGCCGTGGTGTCAGCCTAGCTCACAGCAACCTCAAACTCCTGGGCTCAAGCAATCCTACTGCCTCAGCCTCCTGAGTAGCTGTGACTACAGGCATACGCCACCATGCCCGGCTAATTTTTTTTTTATATATATATTTTTAGTTGTCCAGCCAATTTCTTTCTATTTGTAGTAGAGACGTGGTCTCACTCTTGCTCAAGCTGGTCTTGAACTCTTGACCTTGAGTGATCCTCCCGCCTTGGCCTCCCAGAGTGCTAGGATTACAGGCGTGAGTCACTGCGCCCGGCCGAGCCACATGTGTTTGTATCACTAAATTAAATATCCCTAAATAATATATTACATGCTTTTGAATTGTATAAAAGTGGAATCATATTCTAATTGAATCGTCTTTTTATTTTTGCACAAAATTGTCTTAAGATTCATCCACATTGTCCTTTGTATCTGCAGTTCATTCATTTTCTATGTTAAATAATATTCTCTTGTAAGAAGATACCATAATTTATTTATTCATTCTAATGCTGGTTGGCAATATGAGTTGTTTCAAGCTTTTTGCTATTTCAAACAATGCTGCTATGAACATTTTTTGCGCATATCTCTTGGTGTATGTGGGCAAGAGCTCCTCTAGAATGGAATCACTGGTCACAGAATATGTTTCACACATAGCTTTGTAAGATAATAAAAAATTATCTTATTTCTTCTCTTATACCTTATTAAATTTTCTAAAGTGGTATGCCAACTTACACATTTACCAACAGAGCTTACATGTTCTATTTGGTCCATAACTGTGTCAACACTTGATATTATCAGATTTTTAAATTCTTGTCAAATAGTGAGTGTAAAAGGCTATCTCATTGTGGTTTTAATTTTCATTTCTTTAATTACTGACATAGATCATCTTCTTATCAGTTATTATCTAAGTGGATTTCCTTTCTTTAGGATACTCAGATCTTTTGTCTATTTAAAATCAGGTTGTCTTTTTTAAAAAAACTTGATTTATAGGAGTTTTTTTTTTTCAATAGAGACAGAGTCTCACTATGTTGTCCAGGCTGGAGTGCAGTGGCTATTTGTAGGCATGATCATGGTGCACTACACTTAAGTGGCCCTCCCACTTTAGACCCCCAAGTAGCTGGGATGACAGGCACCCATCACAGTGCGAGGCCTGTAGGAGTTCTTATAATCTGAATACTAATCTGTTAGCAGTTATGCTTTGCAAACCTCTCTCACTCTGAGGTTCGTGTTTTCATTCTTTTTATGGTATCTTTTGATGAACAGAAGTTCTTAATTTTAATATAGTCAAATTTATCAGTCTTTTCTTTTAAGATTGGCACTAGTTATGACTTGTTTAACAAATCTTTCCCTACTTCAAAGTCATAAAGATTATTTCTTGTATCATGTCTGAAAAACTTTAGGCTTTATAGATTAGCTTTTTGGGCTCTTCATAGTTAAGTCTTTAATCCATGTGGAATTGATTTTTGTGTATGGCATGAGGTATGTGTACATTTTTTGTGTCAATGGTATATTACGTATATGTGGTTCCAGCACTATTTATGGAATTGCTCATCTTTTTGTCAGAGGTCTGAAATGCCAATTTTGTCATAAATCATGTTTCCATATATGTGTGCATGTGTTTCTAGGATCTCTAGTCTGTTCTATTGGTCAATTTGTTTATGATTGTGCCAATTCCACACTGTCTTAATTATTGTAATCTTAAACTAATTTTTGATAGGTGACAGGCAAATTTCTATGCTTTGTTGTTTTTCTTTAGGAGTGTATTGGTAATTATAAAGCTTTTACTCTTCCACTTAAGATTCTGATAGGAATTGCATTGCCTCTATAGATTATTCTGGGGAGAACTGATATCTTTAACATATTGAGTCTTCCAATCCACAAATATGGCATATCTTCTCATTTATTTAGTCCTTGTTTTATCCACAAATTTTATTATTAATTATATCCTGTAATTTGCTTTCCAATTTACCAGTATTTAACATACATCTTGTTTATGTTCTGTGGAGTCCCATAAATGATCTTTGAAATCTTAATATTTAATTACATTTTCACCTTGTGCACAAGGTTTGAGAAAGGATTTTTACATCACTTGTGGAGAACAGGATGCCAATGTCACAGAATATCTAACAAGGGAAACAGGATGGGGAAATAAGATTATTTGCTTCTCCTAAATTGAGTCTTCATTATTTTTTTAGAAATTTATTTCTATAAGATCATACATATATTTTGAAGCCAATTGGAAATATTTTTTGTGCTTTACACATATAAAGTGCTTAGTAAATACTGAATTGAGTAATTAATTTATCATTTGGATTATCCATCATTGCCCTCTGCCTAATAGTACAACTGAGTACTGACTCAAAGGGCTGACGTGACTAGTGTCACGTCATTAATATATTAAGTCATTAAGTAATATGTAACTGAATGCTTTAAAGATGACTTTCCATTTTCAAAGAGCATGTTTATATTACAGAACTAGTAAAATCTAGTATTTTTCAAGAGAAAACAAAGAACAAATGAAAAACTCTTAATATTTATGGCAAGTAATAGATAAATGTTTCTGACAGAAAGGATATGGATATTGACTCTTCCTACTGGCTGTGGTAGGCTGAAGAACTGATATATTGGTAATTACTAACTATCCTAGAAAAATAAAAAGTATTCTCAAATAAGAGGAATAATCTGAAAGAACTAAAAATTACCTGTAGAGTACAATTCATCATCCTTATTATGTAGTCAAACTGTTGATGGTCTAATATTGCCCGGTTTTGCTGGACATGTAAACCCAGTTCATCAGTGAGACACTGTCTTGCTGCCTTTCCTTTGAGGGCTCTTAGTGCAGCAGGAAGGGTCTGAGGACAAGAGAGGTACAAGTGACCAAATGGTACCACTGGCAAAAAAATAACTTTCAAACAATCACCCTGAAAATTCAAATGCATCCTGTAAACCATTTAACAAAGTTATTAGTAGAATTAAACTCCTAGAGAAGAGGTGATTTGTTCTTAAGAAAAACGATAAAATGGATTGGTTTGTAGTTACTTTTATTTTTAAGCCAGCAGGAAAAATAAGTAGAATTAGTTTATGTGGTAAACTGAAAAAACATTAAATTCACTTTTTTTCTTCAACTCACAAAACTTTGGTTACCAAATTGACTGTTGGTTTAGAACATGAGTCAAAGCCACAGACATTTAGACACCCTCTTTCTATAACTAGCCAATCCTCCAAGACAAGAATAGGAGAAAAAATTAAAATGATAAAAAACACAAGTGATTTTATACTTTCAAACTAGTTAGCTCCTTAATCACTATTCAGCTTTAATTTCTGACTGGGAAGTTCTATAATCTCTTCTCATTTCAATATCATAATAAATAAAGAAAAAGGTCTCGGCATAACAAAAATTGCTATCTCTAGGTTTATGCATTAAAACTCTTTTATTTTATCACAAGAACACTCATAAGGATGCCTTTTTCAGTTCACCATGTAGGAGTTAATTTACTCTATATACAATAATAATAAGCTTATTTAACTTGGCAAGTCTAAAAAAAAGAACAAAGGAGCAAATAAGGAGGAAAGGAAAAAGACTGAGAGGAAGGTCAAATATTTTTATGGGCAAGTATAATAAACAGGATGAGAAAGCTGAAAGCAAGAGAAGTAAAAGGAAATACACGCTTTAACCACAAGAAAAAATGGAAACCAAAAAACTCATAACATAAAGAGGCTTGGGTCATTTAGTGTAAGCGTAAAAACACTTGTACATGTTTTACCAGCACCTTGTAATGAATGTTCAGAACTATGACAATGAATCAGTAAGAAAGGGTTACATTATGTTCAGCATACTGAACTGAAAAAGGCAAGAAAATATGCTCTAGGGAGGTAAATTTAAGTTGAATACCACAGTTTCTATAATCCATTACATATGCTAATTAGATTCTTTGCAATAAATAAAATTATATGTAAAATAAGTTTCTAAGTAATATGCCACAATAGGGTTTAATAAACATTGTTTAAAAGTTTAAAGGAAAAAAATTACTATCAATATTTCTCTTGTGGTCACATAATTAAGCTTGGCTTAATAGTTTTAAATCTGAGACACTGTTCATTTAAAATGATCAAAATACTTTATTGGGAAAAGGAATAGAATTAGAGGACTAGTCATTTGGCAACCTCAACATGTAAATCTGAAAGGGAAATGATAAATGCTTATTTGGGAAAGATGTCATTTTATTACCTTTTCAGTCTCCAGAGTTTTATTTTCAAATATGAATGAGATACAGTTTCTAACAACTTCTAGTCTCTGTGCACTGTTGAAAACTGTTGTCACCTTATCCATTATCGAAACTAGTAAAAGAATATAAAGAAAACACAAATAAATTAAACTCCTTTGGCCAATTACAAAAGCAAGAGGAATAAGACTGTTTAACACTGTTTACATGACCAACAGTGTATTTTTATTTTATTTTTTTCTCTTGTTACATGACATTGAAGGTTGTCCATTTCCTTATTTTGGTTACATATTCAGGCTAGTCAATGGATAATTTCACAGTATTAATTCTAACGATATACTTAACTCATGCAAATTAATTCACATTGCAAAATAAAATTATACTAAACAAAGGTAAACATCTATTTTAACACTAATTATAAACAAACTGATAGGAAATGTTTGAGGTACAAATAGCTAATGCTCATATGCAAGAGGACTACTGACAGAAAAAGAAGTTGATATTTCTAAGATATTACCAAAGAAAAACTGTTACACATACCGCCAAAAAAATCACAATAGATACTACAAATTTGAATAAAGGGGACTTGAGGAAAAGAAGTGGTAATAAAAAAGAGAAATGTTCATGGCCAGTGAATTGCTTAGGAAAGTCACTTTTTAGTCTTACAAACTTAGCATCTTTCACCTTTTATGATAGGGTTGGAAAATTCTAGTCAATTCATAGGCTACAGTTACCTAAATAAATTTAACTTAAAAGAATATTAGGATATAAATGAAGGTAGCAGTTGTAAAAAAAAAAAAAGTGTACTTTCACAAAGAACTTTATCATTTGTACAAATGAGGTAGTATCAATAATTTTTTTTTTTTTTTTTTTTTTTTAGTGGAGACGGGGTCTTGCTCTTGCTCGGGCTGGTCTCAAACTCCTGAGCTCAAGTGATCCTCCCGCCTCGGCCTCCCAGAGTGCTAGGATTACAGGCGTGAGCCACCACGCCCGGCAGTTATCAATAATTCTTAAGCCAAAAAGAAAGACTGTTTATATTTTATGGCTGCTCTTTGACATCTAAAGGCATGATCTTTTCACCTTGTCCCATACCTAAAAAGAAAGACTATCATATTTTGCTCATTAGCATCTCTTTCATCTATCTCATCAATACAAAACCTATATTCTTCAAATAATATTTTAAACTTCTTTATCTTAAAATAATTCTAGGCTTGCACAAAGCTGTAAAAATAGCATTAATACAGAGAGGATCCAGGTACTCATTATCCAGTTTCCTCTATGGTGACACCTTATATAACAACTATAGTGCTTTATCTAAATCAGGAAAACAACAATACAATGAACTAGACTACAGATCCACTTGGATTTTTACCAGTTTTCTTCAAATCATTTTTAATCATATAACATTAATTTTCTACATGACCATGATGGTTAAATTGATTCTTTCACATGACTTTTCTGTCTGAAATGCTCATTTTAAATTATGGGCTCTGGTGCCTTCCCACACACATAGGTGGCATAAACTGAAATAGAAATCTATCTACATTAGAGGAGAAAACTTACAGTCTCCAAATACCACATACTTTATTGAGAGAGCAACATCTTTAAGTTATGTTTACAAACTTTTAATTCTAAAATCTCTTCAGCAGTATTTTATATTTTCTTTAGGCTGAGGCATTAGAAACACGTATTTTTCTTATAATTAGTTTGTTTACCATCTGGATTTTTTTTTTTTTTTTTTTAAGACAGGGTTTTGCTCTGTCAGCTGGGCTGGAGTGCAATGGTGTCATTGTAACTCATTGCAACCTCAAAATCCTGGGCTTAAGTGATCCTCCTGCCGCAGCCTCCCAAGTACCTGGGACTACAGGCATGTGCTATCACACCTGGCTAATTTTTCTATATTTTGTAGAGACAGGGTCTGGCTCAGGCTGGTCTTGAACTCCTGGCCTTAAGTGATTCTCCTGTCTTGGCCTCCACAAAGTGTTAGGATTACAGGTGTAAGCTACCGCGCCTGGTCCCCATCTGGAATTTTTATTTTCCTTTGGTGAATACAACTTAGTTCACATTTCATGACGGTAAAGAGATTAATCACCAGGATGCTATAAACACTTGTTAGTACGTACATATCTACTAAATTAACTTCAAAATATATCAGGAAAAACGAGGAAAGAACGAAAATGAGAAACAGGCAAATTCCACTATTATAATGGGAGACTTTAACACATCTTCCTCAATAGTTGAAAAAAAAAGAGATAAAAGTCAGTAAAGAAAGACAACGCATTTGTGACTAGCCTGATCAAAAGCAAGATCCCGTCTCTACGAAATATAGAAAAAATTATCTGGGTGTGGTGGCACGCTCCTGTAGTCCCAGCTACTTGGGAGGCTAAGGCAGGAGAATCACTTGGGCCCAGGTGTTGGAGGTTGAACTGACCTATGATGATGCCACTGCACTCTAGCCCTGGGCAACAGAGCAAGATAATGTCAAGAAAGGAAGGAAACAGAGAGGGGAAGGGAAGAGAAGGGAGGGGAGGGGAAGGAGAGGGGAAGGGGAAAGGGAAGGGAAAGAAAACAAAAGAAAAAATAAGGAAAGAAAGAAAAGAAAAAAGAGAAAGAAAACAAAGACAACACACAGAAAATACGAAAATATTTGCAAATCACATATCTGATAGGGGACTTATATACAGAATATATAGAGAACTCTTACAACTCAATAATAAGACAAATAGCCCAATTTAAAAATGGGCAAATAGACATTTCTCCAGAGAAGATACATAAAGGGCCAATAAGTGCATGAAAAGGTGCTCAGCATCATTAGTGGCTGAAATCAGATCCCTATACACTGCTGGTGGAAATGTAAAAAGGCACAACTGCCCTGGAAAACAGTTTGGCAGTTCCTCAAAACAAGAAACACACAATTACCATATGACCCAGTAATTCCAATCCCAGATATATATCTAAGGGAACTGAAAACATGTCCACACAAAAACTCATACATGAATGTTTACAGCAGCATTATTTGTAATAGCCAAAATGTAGAATTAACCCCATGTCCACCAACTGATGAATAAATGACAAAACATTTGATATATTTGACATAAATCCATACAGTGGAGTATTATTCAGCCATAAAAAAGAAATGAAGTACTGATACATACTACAACATAGATGAATCTCGAAAATACTATATTATGCTAATTTAAAGCCAATCACAAAAGACCACATACTATATAAATCTATTTCTATAAAATGTCCAGAATAGGCAAAGCTATGAAGACAGAAAGTAGGTTAATGCCTAAAGCTGGGGAGGAGGTGGTTTTGGGAGGAAACAGGGAGTGCCTGATAATAGGTTTCTATTATATTCAGGTTATAAAAATGTTCTCAAATTAAATAGTCATAATGGTTGAACAACTCTGTGAATAGACTAAAAACCAATGAATTGTACACTTTAAATGGGCGAATTTATGGTATATGAATTATATCTCAATAAAACTGTTATTAAAAAAACAAAAGCCTCAATAGTGGCAGCAGTCAGGTTATGATTACCCTTTGTGGGAGGCAGTGAATGGAACAGGGCTTCTCAGTGTTGATAATGCTCTGATTCTAGTTACATGAGTTTGTTCACTTTGTGAAAATTCATCAAATTGTACACTTTTCCTTTTTGTGTCTTGTATCTTGATTTGTGTTCTATAAGACATCTTTATCTTCATAAGACGTTTACTTCTAAAACAAATAGACAAATACATACCAACAGGTGGACCTGCTGGCACAACACATTTCTTTTCCACTCGTGTAGCAGGAGGTGCATTCTGGTTCTTAGCAAGATTTTCCTGTATTAATTCCTGAACCCGGGTTTCATTAATCTTTGGGAAAGGAAGAATATGAACTCGCAAGTGGGATCCTTCTGTTGGGCGTGGAACTTTCTGGAACGCCATATGAGGGTTTGGATTCTCCTGCAACATCACACATATGCACAATTATTTAAAAGTTAAAATATCAATGGCAGATTGTCAGGAAGGGAGTGGGAGCTCAGAGGGACACAAACTGAAATCAGACAAATGAATGATTATAATATCTTCATATATATGCCACAAAATAAAAAGTATCCTACTTCCTCTTACCTGATCTATCAACAGCATCTGACATAGCTAGTCACTTGTCTTCCTCTTCTATGAACACTTTCTTCACTTGGTTTTCTAGGTCTTCTTGCTACATCTTTGTCTATTTCTCATCTCCCTAATCTCTTAACTATGTGAATACCTCAGGGCTTAGTCCTTGTGTCTCTTTTTTATTAATACTTACTTCCTTGGTGATCACTTCCCATCTTCTATCTTTAAACCCTAAAAACACCAACGATTCACAAATTTTTATCTCCGACTGAGCATTCTCCTGAACTCCACAAACACACATATATAACTGTTTACATGTAGTATTTCCACTTGGATTTAAAATAACATCTTAAACTTATGTCCAAAATGAAGCTCTTAATTTTCAGCCACCTCTAACCCTGCTTTCTTCAGTCTTCCCTGCTTCAGCCAATGGCATATTTATTTATTTTTTTACTTAGGCAAAAAGCTTAGAGAAATCTTTAATACCTTTCTCAAACTTCCAATTATCTATTCCTCTGCAAACTTTGTGGACTTTACCTTTAAAATGTTTATAACCTGGCCCCTTTTCATCAATACCTTGGTTCAAGCCAGCACCTCACATTACAGATGTACAACAGTCTCCTAACTAGTTTCCCTGCTGCCTCCCTTACTCCCTCCCTCAACACTGCAGACAGAGTAATCTAGTTAAAAGTTTCATCACATAACTATCATCACATAACTATTCAGTTCATTTCAGTGGCCCTTCATTGCACTGAGAGTAAAACCTAGTTTCTTAAAACAATTCACAAGGCCCCACAAGATCTGGCCTTTTATATGAGTGCGCCCTATAGCTGTTTCTTTCACTTCTTCTGCTCCAGACACACAGGCCTTCTTGTTCCTGCCTCAAACCTTTGCACTTAACTATTCCCTCTGCCTGGAATGCCTGTACCCCTTATGAATCTGCACAGCATCCTCCCTCCCTTCTTGCATTTCTTTGCTCAAAAGCCACCTTTCCTGA
Organism: Indri indri; assembly: GCA_004363605.1. Lineage (NCBI taxonomy): Eukaryota > Metazoa > Chordata > Mammalia > Primates > Indriidae > Indri > Indri indri. Next base: position 6,033 of record RJWJ010003528.1, on the reverse strand, counting down.
CCACCCTACCTAAAATTATATCCTCCCTACCCATCACATTCCATATCCCCCTTATATTTTCTCTACAGCACTTATCACTCTCTCACATACAATATATTTTACTTGTTTATTATCTATCCTTTTCTCCCTAAAATGAAGCTGCATGGGGACAGATATTTCATTCAATTAAACAAATATTTTTTGTCTTCTGCTGTGTATCTACTGCATCTACAAATTGCCTGGGACAAAGCCGGCGCTCTAAACCTCTTCCTACTGCATCCCAATAAGTGGGACACAATGTGGAACATACATCAAGATTGCAACACTTGAATTAAATGTGTCAGCTAATAATGTAGACTCTTAGAGCTGGCATGAACTTTTATCCATCAACCTAGTTAAGTAGAATTATATTTCGAATACTTCAGGCAGAGTGGAATCCATTGTTTTATAAAGTTCTCTATGGAAGGCTACTTACAACCATGCTTAGACCAATTCTAGCACTTAGCCTTTGCAACCAGAAAATTCCTACCGATCTTAGGTTATTCACATTATAGACTAAACGCAATACTATTCTATACATCCTCTTGACAATGAAAAATGGCCAACTGTCAGCATCTATTACAGGTGCTCCTCACAATTCTTTTTTGTTATATGGCCCAGACCCAGATAAAGGAAGGGTTGGGCTAAGGCAGATGATATAGTTAGCATGTCTCAGCAATACAATAGAAAAAAATACTGCTTTAAGAGCCCCAAATCCTGACTTCTAGTTCTTGCTGTACTTCTTACTATGTGATGCTGGACAAATAACTCTGCCTAAGTTATAACTTATGCTTATCTCACAAGGTTCCTCAGAAGGTAAACTCAGATATAAAATTTGTTCTTGCCAAAGTAGTCCTCATATATGCTTTGTATTTTCTCTCTGTATCTAGTGAAGACATGGAAAAATAAATATGTAAATTCTCTCTCTCCCTTTCTCTCTGTATTAGGTATAGGAGGGCTGCCCGGAAAGTATCCAGCCATTGTATCCATGGCTGGATATTTTCTGGATAGCCCTTGTATATACATATCATATGCATTTACTTATATGTATAAGTGTGTGTGTGTGTGTATATATATATACACACACACACACACACTTTTTTTTTTTTTTTTCAGAGGCAGAGTCTCACTACATCACCCAAGCTGGTCTCAAACTTCTGGCCTCAAGCAATCCTCCCACCTCAGCCTCCCAAGTAGGTGGGACTACAGGCATGAGCCACCTCACCCACGAAAATATGTAAAATGTTATGTCAAATCTTAGCGATCACTCTTTCCACACCACATGTTTAAAAACTGCACTAAAATTCTGTCTGGTATTAACACCAATATCACTGGTCTGTAGTATCTGAAACTAAAGTAGTATATTTGTTCCTTTCTGTTTTTCAGGCATGGTTCCTACCCATACAGTGTCTTCTCAAAAATTATAAATATCAATTCTCTAAAATATATTGGGCAGATACCTTTTTTTAGGATGCAGAGGTGATTAATGTGGATCTTGAGGTCTGAATTATTCAAAGCATATTCTTTATTACTTCTGCTTCTACTTATTTTCTTTACCATAAAAATGAAAACTTTAAATATATTTCCCATGAAGCAAATAATATTTATTATAACAAATTTTAAAACACGGAAAAATAATAAAAATAGAAAGGAAATCATCTAAGTAATGCAGGTATCTTTTCTAGTTACAGTATATCTCTCTCTTGCTATATATCTACCTTTTATCTTCTTCCAAAAATGACTTCAGGTGGTCTCGAAAAATAAGGATGCACAGATCATTTATAGCTGAAATCTCTAAAGAGTTTGTCCTGTAATGTGACAAGCTCATCTTAAACTTTATAGGGAAGAACAAAAACCCCAAAATAGTCCAGGAAATTCTGAAGAAGAGTAAGTGGAAAGTCAAGCTTTCCAGGTATCAAAACTTACATAAACCTTCAACAATTAATATAGGACAATTGGTATTAGTGAAGCGTTAAAAGGACAAATGGAATAGAGAGCCCAGAAACAGTACTATGTGTGAAAATGTGATAGATATGTGGCATTACAATCCAGGGGGAAAGGTTAGACAATTCGATGAGAGAGATATCAATAGCATAACAAAGTACTTTTAGTTTATGGTCTCTGATTTCAGAACGCGTGGGTTCAAACTTGGCCACTTACTAATAGTGCGACCTGGTGCAGTGTCAATTCACTTACCCCTTGTGTTTTAGTTTCCACAACTGTAATGAAGATAATATAGTACCTACTTCATAAGGTTCTTCTGAGGACTGGATGAGTTGTTACAGGGAAGCCCTGAGAATACACACACACACACACACACACACACACACACACACACACGAACACCTCTCCAGAATAAATCTGAAGGCTGTTTTCTAAAAGTATAGGCCACATTCATTTGAAAAATATTTATTCATTGCATATTCTATGGCATGGTACCATGCTTCTAAAACTAAAATCAAGATGTCCATCACATCACCAGCCACTTAGATTTTAATATAATAATGGTAGTAATAGTCAATAAGGGTTTAAATAGAAATAATTTATTTAAAAATGTGTTTCTATTAGTTATTAATTGTATTCCAATAAGCAATTAGAAATATTGTAAATTAAATCCATATACGATTAAGAATTACAAGGATTTTTTAATCATGTTATTAATAAAACAAAGTTCACAGCTGAATGTCTGTAGTTATATAGATATTCTATACCAAAATGAAGATTATGGTTATATTTACGAAATTATGATATATTCAGTTGTGTTTAGAAAATTCAAAAGAAGACTCACACCCCAAAATCTAATTGTATTTGGTTTTCAGGCTACTGTGTCTGTGCACTGCTGCTGCCCTCTAACGGGCGGCATGATAAATGTAAAGGACCACATTTGCCACCTTGAACCTAACTTGGTCACCTAAAGACTTTTGAGAAGACAGCAGCAATGACAGGAAATTTAGGTTAGGGCTCACTGTACTTTACATATTCTTAGAAACATGTGCTCCTACTTGTGACTCCAAATGCGATTGGACTGGTGCCCTGAAGGTTACTGAGCTCATTAAAAACTGCAGCCCAATTTTGTCGTTGAATCTCCTTGTTGAAACAAGGAAATACATTATTTTCCAACAGTTCAAAGAAGCAGCCAAATTTTCGTCTTTGATTCCAGAGAAATGCAAAGTAATAACAAGGATTTAAACAGCTAAACACTTATAGTGAAAACATGGCAACAATTTTTTTCCAAAGCAAGAAAAATAAACTACCCAAGAAATCTTGGCAAAATGCACTATCTTAGAATTTTGAATTTGGATAATGATTTTCAAGGAATGGTCTCTGTAGCCCTGCTTTAAGAGTATACTATACAGTAATGGGAGATAGAATGATTTTTCTCAGGCTTGAAATGACACACACACACACACACACACCATCTGGTCTGGAAATATGGATCCCTCACTCCCCTTTAACAGGCTTAATGGAAATGTGCCTAGGGCTTACAGAAAACAGGGCTGAGAATGCACTTCAAATAAAAGCAAAGCAAAGCAAAACAAAACAAAAACAAACCCCAAATCCCACTGGAAATTCAAAGTAGGCAACAGCCACATTGGGAAAAAGAAAATTTTTCCTACCCATTGGTCTCAGCACTACATGACAAATTAATGTGATCTTGTTAGAGGTTTACCAAGTTTCCCAAATTAATTCAAGTTTTTAAAATTATTTAATGTGCACCAGCTATACCTAGAACTATGTGGGATAGCAAGTTACGCAAATTTTTCAAATACAGTTGAAGACAATACTATTATTGGAGTTAAGTCACTAAACATAGTCAAAATGTAACTGGACTCTTTAGAGTTGCCTGGCAGTATACATGACATTGATGGAATAAAAAATCCTCAATTTTCAACTTCATAGGCCTTTCGGTGATCACCCAATTGAATGTCTCATCCTTAATACAAATAAATTTGGTGGATGACTTTAATATCTGATGTGCTGGTTGTCCTAGTCCAGGGCACTTCTGATATTTTGGGCTTGATAATTCTTTGTTTGGGATAGAGGGTGAGTGTCTTGTGTATTGTAAGATGTTTAGAAGTATCCCTTGTCTCAATCTACTAGATGACAGTACCACACTCCCTCCAACTATGACAACCAAAAATGTCTCCAGGCCAACTTCATGGGGGTGGGGTGGGGGATTGTACCTGTTGAGAACTACTGCTCTAATTCATAACTTCAAATGAAGGTTTCCTATTCTAAGAGAAGTACTCTTGTCAAAAGTACCAAGGCCCTATGTAGTGACTAGCTAAGAGTCCTGTACTTTAACTCACCTGCTGAAATACAAATTAAAATCACAATAAGATACTACCACAAACCCATTAGAATGGCTAAAACAAAAACAAAAAAACCAGCAACTGACAATACCAAGTATTGTTGAAGATGTGGAGCAAATGGAACTCTGATACACTACTGGTAGGAATGAAAAATTCAACTGTCTATGCTTGGGAATACAATTTGGCAGTTTCTTACAAAGTCAAACATTGTGTTACCATACACCTCAGCATCCCACTCCTAAGCATTGACTCTTGAAAATTTATGTTTGCACAAAAACCTGTGTAAATGTTTAGGGTGGTTTTATTCATAATTGCCAAAATTGTCTTTCAGTTGGTCAACAGACAAATCAAACTTTGGTTCATCCATACAATAAAATACTACTCAGCATTAAAAAGGAATACACAGGCCGGGCGCCGGTGGCTCACGCCTGTAATCCTAGCACTCTGGGAGGCCGAGGCGGGCGGATCGTCCTGAGCTCAGGAGTTCGAGACCAGCCTGAGCAAGAGCGAGACCCTGTCTCTACCAAAAATAGAAAGAAATTAATTGGACAGCTAAAAATATATAAAGACAAAATTAGCCAGGCATGGTGGCGCATGCCTGTAGTCCCAGCTACTCGGGAGGCTGAGACAGTAGGATTGCTTGAGCCCAGGAGTTTGAGGTTGCTGTGAGCTAGGCTGACGCCACGGCACTCTCCCCAGGCAAGAGAGTGAGACTCTGTCTCAAAAAAAAAAAAAAGGAATAAACAACTAACAGATGCAGCAACGTGCTGACTCTAAAACGCACTATGCTAAGTGAATAAAGCCAAACTCAAAAAACTATCTAATGACATTATGGAAAAGGCAAAATTACACAGAGAGAAAAATAGATCAGTGGTTGCCAAGTGCTTCAGGTGGTGAGACAATGTGACTATAAAGGAGAATTAAGGAACTTTTTGGGGGGATAGAAATGTTTTATGCAGTTATTGTGTGTTGATGGTTATAAGACTTCATGCATTTGTCAAAACCCATAGAACTTTACATTAAAAAGTATAAATTTTACTGTATGTAAAAATTATATCATGATAAACAACATATAATTAAATAAAGAAATCAGAATGGGGAAGGGAGTTTGATTTGGAGTTTATGCTTTGGGTTAGGGGCTTCATTTCATCATAATATAAATAAGTTTTTTATGTTTATGCCTTGACTCTCTAAGACTAAGGTAATCACAATATTTTACTTCCTACCTATAATGAAAAAAATTCCTTTATTCACAGTTGCCAAATAGTACAAATATTATCAGCATAGATTAAATTTGCCTGGTAGTAAAATGAAGTTATGTAGAGATATAAAGGCTATAGATCTTATTTGATTTGGAATGGCTATTCCTATATTTGAGCTTTGTTCCTAAATTAGGATTTTAACATCTATTTGGTTCAATGCTGGGCAATGAAATATCCATAAGGAACAATTTGAAATATCATATTCTTTTATAAGAAAATCTAGGTATTCTAATTTTTCCCTTTAACTTTTAATAAAACTGTCAGACAAAGCTGGGCATGGTGGTGCACCTGTAATCCCAGTTGCTCAGGAGGCTGAGGCGGGAAGACTGCCTGAGCCCAGAAGTTCAAGGCTGCAGTATGCTATGACAGTGCCTGTGAATAACCACTGCACTCCAGCCTAAGCAACATAGCGAGACCCTGCCACTAAAATAAAAAACAAA